>WEKY01044969.1:6710-92231 GCA_013390045.1 Picathartes gymnocephalus | reverse complement strand
TTTTTTTTTTTTTTGGGGTGTGTCTTGTTCTCTAAAATGAAATTATACAAAGCTTGAATCTTCAGTTTCTCTCATCTGAATCAGTGGTATCATATTGCTGCAGTAACACACGGAAGGAGGGGAGACAGTTTGGACGTGCATCTCTTGTTTTCTTGGGTCCTCAGAGTTGGCTGCTCTGCTCTGGGTGCAGCTGAATTTCATAACACAAGTTGAATGCAAAGGCCAATGTTACAGTCCACAAACAAAACAAGAAGCAGAATGTGGAATTTTTTTGCAGCAATTTTAAAGAGTCAATGAGTAAGACTTAATGGAAGCAATTTTTTCCAGTCCTTTCTATGTGTAAATGCTTTTGTTGAATTCCTGCAGAGCACTTACATATGTCATGGCTTCTGACCCTGTGATGTAAAACACTTTGATTCCCTCCAGAGGAAGTGGTCTCGTTAGGAGTCGGACCAAGCATAGATGAAAACACAATAATTCCCAGAGTCTGACTCCAGCTGTTGCTTAGTTAAAAGCTACTTTTCTGGCATTACAAATGTAACAAAGCAAGACAAAGAAAAAGAGAAATCCAGGACATTCAAATATGACTGAGTTACTCTTTCAGTTGAAAAAAGTATTTTCTTAATCAAACATGAATGGTTGTAACTTTTAAAATACATTTTTCATTAAGCTTTTTTTCCTATAGCCGACAATCTCATTTCCCAATTCAGCCTGACAGATTTGAAATGTGATTTCCTGGTCTAACTACCTCTCCCCAAACTGCCCTGAAATTGCTGGCAAATCTTTTTTGATAGCTACAGAATTTATCTCCTAAAACATACCCATTGTTTAAGGCTTGAAAGCTGGTGGTATTTAGAAAAGCAGCATTTGAGTTTTGTGGAAATGAGGTCTCTAAGACTTTTTATAATTACTGCTGGGCTAAGTAGTTTGGCAGGACAGAGAAGGTGCTCTCACCTTGCATGGGAGCCTCCTGCATCTCTCCTTTAGTGCTGTGAAATCACAGGGTGCATAAGCAAAAGACAAGTCTCCTGGGTTTATTTAAAGTTCACCTTGTATGTCCTAAACATCTCTTCCTGGACTTTTAAGCTGTAAAAGTAGATATCAAGGCAAAACAGGAGCGGATTTGAAGTGAAACAAAGATTTTATGCTTTTTTTAAGTTAGGTATTGGACTAAGTTGGTGCTTGATGATTTAACCATCTCATCGCTGTTAGTCCTGTACCTTGCCTGTGCCCCAGAGGAGCCGTGAGGGAGCCCTTAGCCTGCGGTGAAACTCATTATGTGTGACTGCCTGTGCTCCTTGCTTTGCAAAAAGCCTTCTCCAGGGGATGTGAAGGAGCGGGAGGAGATTGCAGTTTTAACTGAGGCCACTGCCTGACCTTTCAGTACTGATGTGACTCCTCATGTTCTCACGGTTTGCAGACCTGGGTCCTACCAATTCTCAAGCACCTGTTGGACTTTCCAGACTGTTGCCTGCCCTTGAGACACACAACCACAGTTCCATTTCTTCACAGGTGTTCTTTTGAGCAAAATTAAGCAAGGAACCATTATCACACAAAACCAGGAATATTTGAGACAGAGAATCGTAGATTGAATTGCTTAGAAACACAGATGGTGTGAAAAGGAGAAAAAACCCAATTTTGTTTAGGTTTTTCTTTTTTCATTTGGGTTTTTCCAAAATACTGTCTCCATTTTTCCAGCAATACAAGTAAGTGGGTGGTCAGCCCCTGTGGTTGAGGTGAGGTTTGCATGTTGCTGCATTGCCACCTGATGGTGAGGCAGATATGGAGTGGTGCCATCTCCTTGGCCGTGTTTTGGCAGTGGCAGGAGGGAATTGAACAAAAATGGTCAGAAAAGTACTGGTCTCCTTTGACTGGATCAAAAATATCAAAGTAAGAGCTTCCTACTTTTGGAAAACACTTGTTGACCTTCCAAATCAATACCAGATGGAATGAGATGGTCATCACTGATCATCCACTTGAATGTTTTAATTTGAAGTCTTTAATCGTTCTGATTTTCAATTTTGTGCAGAGCAACTGATTTTGCAGTGGCTAACTTGAGGGAATCAGTGCATCGTTCATATAAAATTCCTGGCTGAGTTGCCTCCAGCTTCATGTTTTCCATAAAAATGCAGTCACAAGAGGTTAAGATATAATAGGTTAAGATATTTCTAATGCTGTATTCCCATAAAAATATTTTTAAAATTATAAACTGCCCATATACTTGAAATATGTTCAGCTGAAAGGGGTGTTTGCCTGGTACTATATTTCTAAATTAGATGTGTTCTGGATTGAAAGACCTGGAATCAAACATTCAGCATCATCTACTATGGAAAGAGAATTTTGACATTTCTACAACTTGCAAGCACACACTTTACAGGTACTGGCAAATTATGTAAATGAACAGAGCCCTTTGGCTGATTTTCTGCTTGTTTAAGTATTTGCTGTGAGTGTATAATATACTTGTTGGATGCTTATGGTAATGACCATTCTGAGGTGCTCAGATGTTTCAGTGGTAGAATTAGTGTTACCAACCCCCAAAAGGGCAAATACTAAGGTTCATCCTAAGAAGTTTTGTGCTTACAAAATTCAGAATATCTTTTGTGCCTGCTGCTAATTATTTTTTGGATAGTGTGTGAAGCTGCTCCTGCCAGGGCTGAAGAGACAAGTCTGGGCCCTGGGACACGGCACTTTGGTGGTTTACTGGAGGAAAGTTCACCTTCTCTGTTCTTTCTTATTGTGGTGGGCAAGAAGGGTCCAAGCAGAGAGGGAGAGGGACACATAATTCACATAATGTGTCTCAAGATTGCATAGAGTTTGTGTGCTGTCTGTAGCTCTTCCTTTTGGAGAACCAGAACCAGCACTTCACTATTAAAAGTAATGTGGGAGAAAACCAAGTCTGCATCAGAGAGATCTCTTGCTGAATAAACTTCAAGACACCTGAACTTGCTATGCCTTGGCACAGGGCTAATATTGTATTTTGCCAACAAAACACAGTTTCTTGCCTTTATTTTGAGGGTAGTATTGTGGTATGTTTTTCTGTCACAGATATAAACTCTACATCGTTCAATTCAGAGGATTTAATAACAATTTTTAGTGCAGTCAGGGTGATTCCTTCCAGCTTCATTGTAGTACTACTATTTGAAGTGTAGTATGATGGACTCTAGGTTATTTGTTTTAATGTTTATATTGAGATACAGTGTATGATAATTTCTTACATGGAAAAATTTTTATTCAAATATACTGTTAGAAAACAGAAACTTGTTTTCTGAAAACAAAAGGCTATGCACGGCCTCAAATTTAAGCAGTTTTTTCTCTATTTGATAATGGGATTTCTTTTGGAGTAAAAAGGCAGTATTTGGTGGAGGTGGTACTATTCCCACTGCAAGACAGATAAGTAAGTAAAATCCAAGGCTGTAATTCCAGAGCACTGCATTGCTCAGGTTTTTGTCTAGGCAATTCAAATTTTCTTCCGTGTGTTGTACATGGATCACAATTTATACATTACAAAAGTGTTTTCTTGCAGTTGCTTATCAGACTTGGCAGATCCTACTGCACGGAAGAATGTAGTGCTATTGTTTTATCACACAGATACTCTGCTGTATGGAACTGTATTTCTCTTCAGTCTGCACTGCATTTATTATCATCACTGAAAGACTGTTAACACAAGGTAAATACCACATTTACAGGAAGGCTAAAGGCAAACTTAGATTTTATTAAAAGAATCCTCCTTGGCTACCAGCTGTGCAGTAGAGGAGTTTCAATGCATAACCTGCAGGGTGGCTATCCCGCTCTAAAATAGACTTTTTCTTAATTACATACTGAGAAGGATCTCATTCCCAAACAAATGCTTTATCCTTGTACGTGAACCAAAGGGTAGAAGTTGCATGTTTTGGCAGAATCCAGACACAGGTTGCAAATTCCCATTTAAAACCGAAGTCTGCTTCTGTGAGGGATTTAGAGTATTTGTAAAGCCTTAGAGGACATTTGGCTTGGTTGCTATGGTTTTTTTTAAGATATAGCAGTGTATTTTTCATATTCTTAGACAAAAAGGTACATACCAATGGAAAAGATATCGGTGGGAGCTTGTTTTTCCTGGGGATGAAAAAAGAAAATGAATATTTTTCCTTACCTCTCACTGTGCCCTAACTTTTTAACCAGGGAATCCCAGAAAGGACACTGCTAAGGAGATGAAATACGACAGTTTCTGAGAGCTTTTTTTTTTTTGACAGCCCTCATGCTATTCTGAGTATGATTGCCAGGATTTTCCTGCTGTGTCATCCTCCAAAGTGCCCATTCACTATTCCCAAAGTTGCTGTTTCTTCTGTTGAATCTAACTACTTTCAACCAATGCTTGAAAGGGAGTATTCAGATATTTTTCTTAGGCAGAATGCATCTCTGCTGTAAATTAAATACACTCACAGGTGGCTGGTGGTCTGTGTGAGCTCATGATCAGCAAGAAGTTTTGAGGATGTGGGGTTTGGAGGTGGTCTGGGAAATCAGTGCCTTGTGCACTCTAACAGCAGCATGGTTTTCCTAACACTGTGTAAAGTGAAAACTGCACACAGGGATGGACAGCAAATACTGTCACAGATAAAAAATGATCCATGGAAATAAGCATACATAAATCCACTCTGGGGAGTGAAGCCAATTATCATCTCTGAAAAGCTAAAAGCCCTGAGCCCTTGAGGGAAAAGCGCTCCCCAGTAGCTGTTGCACAAGCTTCTGTATCCTTTATGAAAACTCTTAAAAGCGTGGTCTTGATGGGCCACCCATACCTGTGTGTGTAGCCTGTACTTTAACCTCATTGCGAGCTTTGTGGAAGCTGCTGTGACAAAATAGAGTGGATTCATTTTTGCCTCTCACTGAAAATCATACCCGTGCTATTGCTGGTTCAGTAATTGTGCCTGCAGAGTGTGCATGTGGTGAAAACAGATGGGTCTACCTATCAAAAAAATTATTAGTTGGGTGTTTTTTAATTTTTATTTTTTATTTTTCCCCCTCAGTGAGTGGATAAAAAGTTCCCAGACTGCAATGGACCCAGGCTTGCCAGGGTGCCATGCCTGCGCATGGAGAACACAATGCGCTCCCACATCCCTTCCCAGGAAGGATGAGGTGCCCAGGGAGGCGCTGCTGGAAAACTTAGCTGTTGGAAAGGGTTGTGGTAGAGGTGCCCTATTTGGGTTCTGCAGATGCCTTGACCAGACATTCCTGCGCTGGGGTGCCAAAAATGGGCAGGAGCAGCCAGTTCTACTCACGGAAGGAACGTGCTGCTGCTTTGAAAAGTTACAGAGCATTTTCTGAGTGATGAGCTGTAAAGTTTTAACGTGCCTACTGCTGCTCTTTGACACAAGAACTACACAGGGATGAGATTCAGACAATTACTTGAATTTGGGATGTTTTAAAAAAACACATAAGAAGTGTGGGGTAATCTCCTTTTCAGTGAGTCTGAAACTAAAACAATTTACATTTCTATTTCCTAGATAGCTACCAAAGCCTTGATGCTGTTGTGTTATACATGAAAAAATTTCTGTAGAAGAGTTTCTGAAAATGGGCTTATTTTTCCTTTTGTTTTATTACTTGTTTTACATGAGGTGTGCATGGAAATATTCTCTGTTTAATGAAACGTTAGTGATTTCCCACTGTGGAAAAGAGTGACTTATCTGAGTCTGTCACACTTGCCTGATATTAATTGATTAAATATTCATTTGCTAATTTCGAATCCTATGGCTCTGTGAGCACAGTGAGCAGCCTGCAGAGGTCACAGCCATTGCTGCTGGAGCAGGAACATCCAGGGCAGAGGGGAAAGAACCGGTGTCCATCTGGCACAAATGCCCCCCATAAGGGCCTTTTGTGCTCCTCTGTGACATGTCCTGAACTCTGGACTGGGGCTTCTGCCCTGCCTGTTCTGTCCAGCTACAGCTGCCCTGCTGTGCAGCCTCCTCTCAGGCATCCCCAGGACACTGGGTCCTGTTCTTCCCTGCTGCCACCTCCCTCCTAATTACAGACCCAGATCCTTGCTCTCGGTGGTGAGGGATATTTCCATCCCTCCTGTCCCCAGGCATGATGTCCCCACAGGCTGCCCAGGGACTGGCTGTGCTCTTGAACAATTGCTAGAGTACGTTGTGCTCTGGTATCAGTTAATTCCTTGTACTGAACTGCAGTGCACATCTTCAGGAATGAGACCTGTGTGAAAAACTGGTAGCTCTGCCAGGAAAATGGGCTTGCAATTAGATTTCAGCCACACAGGGAAAGGAGACAATAGCATTTTCTTCTCTTTATTCAGCCTGATTCCTTTTTAAACCATATTAAAATGCATCAGAAGTGCCAGCCATTATAAAAATCTGTGATACCAAGTAAATGAGGTAAGTAAAATTAGCGGCAATTGTGCTCAGACTACGTTCTACTGAGAAATATTAGCAAGATGGCTCCCTGGAGACAGCCTGGCTTTTAGAGGAATCACTGAGACTGTTGTAGTGAGCTGATGAGGTCTCATGACTTAGTTATGAGACATCAGATTTTTATTTTAAGACGTACATTATCAGAATTTCAATATTTTGTGTGCCACTTCAGGTATTGTCTTAAGGCTCTACTCTTGTTGCTGATTTTTGCTCAGCTCTGCTTGAAAAGTGAGCCTGAATTTTTATTGACAGTATAGTACAGAAGCATTGCTCTGCATTGGACACTCTGAGGGAACATTGCTCTCATAATGGAACCAAACCAAAACCTTTATACTAAGAGGTCTCAAAAATTGATAAACAGGGCACGAATAAGCAATACATTGAAACAAGGGAGGTTTGGTACATTTGGGGGTTCTGAAGGTGGAGTTAAGAACCAGGTTCAGCATCTTTCTGCTGTCTAATGTAGATGAATATTGATATCATTTGGAGATGAGTTTGTGGGTTTTGATTTTTGTATCTCAATTAAAATACACAAGATTTAGAAAATTGCATAATTAAGAACTTGTACCTGCCTGTTCTTTTCAGATTCTTGAACGAAAAAGTTATTTCAAGAGAGGCACATATTGGTGGGTGCCAGGAAGCAAAGATTAGGCTGTGGGAATGTGAGCGGTGCAGGAGAGAACCCCAGGGGCATGAAGGGGTGATGAGGGGATTGCTGAGGGAGTGGTGACCAGGGGTGGCTCTGAGGACATTGCTCCTGGACTTGGTCAGCAGTTTCTGGCTGCCCTGAGCTTGGCTTTTTGTGCCTGCTCCTGGATTTTGGGGTATGGGCTCTCCAGATGCTTATATAGGGAAGAGGTTTTGGTAGGAAAATGGGTTAAATGCCTGAAAATAAAATTATGCATCTCTTTCCTCATCTCCTTTGCATAGCTTCCAATTTCTGGGAAACTTGTAGAATTTTAATACTCTCAAAGTGCAAATAGAGCTCAAATTGGTCAGTGTGTTGAAAAGCTGCTGGGAAAACAGATAGCTGGACAAGCACACATGTAATACGATTGCCTATGACTTAATTCTTTTGGGGGATTGGACAGAAAAATCTCCTTTGGTCAGAAGCTTTCACATAAGGGATTCTGTGCCTGATCATCGTGTATGCATGAAACTTCATTTAGCATTAACTAACATCAAAGGGGAGAGTAGTTTCCCATAACATTAGTTATGGGACACAAGTCTTGTTTCCAGTTTTTTTTAAGAAGGAAAGCCTTTGTGGCAATTTCTGAGTTATAGAAATTAAAAAAAAAAAAAAAAAAAAGATGAGGAATGTTTTGGGGTTCCTGTTTAGTATTTGTGCTCAGCAGTTTCTGATGGTCATTTTCACAGGGTCTAGTTATCTTTTTAAGTAATAAGCTGGGCTGGTTTGTTTATACAATGAATTTTTCTACGCAGTGTTCAGCTACAATAGATTGGTCAGGTGTAAGACTGAGGGGTTTTTATCTCTTAGGTATGAGGTTTTATGATATGAGCTGGGCTGTGCTTGCAGAGAATTCATCAGTCTGTAGCTAAGGTCAAGAGAAACAGAAATGCTGAGTGACTGCATTTTCTGAGCTTGTACGTGTACAGATACAGTGCCTCGATTGACTTCAAACTGTTCATAATGTATTGTTCATGGAAGAATCCTCTACTTGAGTACTGCCAAGATCTGACTATAATGGGATTTTCTCCTCCATCTTTTTCACAATGTACAATAAATAATGGTGAAGGACATCGTGCCTTGAAATCACAGAGATGAGCGATTAGGAAAAGTACTGATTTTTGAATTACAGCAACTTCAGCACTGTTTACTAATGAATTGTTACAGTCAAATTTGTCCATGTTGGCACTCTTGGAACCAGAGAGTTTGTGGTAGTTACTGTGTGGGTTGCTGGTTTTAACAGAGTAGCAGCCACAGCATTAGATAACCTCTACTGAGTGATGGATTGGTGTGTAACTGTAATGCTTCACCGATCAATCTCGGCTGATCCTGCCTCCCAGGATCGATGCTGTCAGGAGAAAATTGAAGAGGCTGCCATAATTTATACCACAGAATTGACCATCTCATAGAAATATTTTTCATTGCTTCTTAAATGCAGAGTGTTTCCATCACTGTTCCTGTAACTTTATCAACACTCAGATAACTTCCATGACCTACCATCTAGTACAGGAAATGCTGCTAACCACAGCCTTTGTGCCACGCCATTCTGTTATGTCTTCACTGCCTGCATCTTTCCTTTGTGTTGTCTAGATTTAATAAACAAGCTGGAAATGATGTAACTTGAAATTAATAATGTGAGTCTTGTTAGAAGAAAGGTAGATAACTAAGTCTAAATAGATTTTATTGAGTTCATGTGTTCTCTGATTACTTTGCAGAATTCTGATATTGATTATTTGCTAAATTGATAGCTTTCTTGTGGGCACATTACTAAATTTTCTTGATGTGCCTAATCCATTCATACACATCCACTTATTAAAATAAGGGTCTTCTTTCCCCATGCATATGAACATACTGTCAGCAAAATCCTGCTGGAGGCACAAATGGATTTTCAGGACTGATGTGTTTGTCAGAAGAACCTGACTTGGAAGAAACAGTCTTGGGTCAAAACAATTCTATTGTCTTGCTGCTTTGTACGAGATGAAATTAGCACAAAAGTGCTTAGTGCCAGTGAAAACTGAAGGTGCCTGAATTTCCTATGGCCTTATGGGGCCAAATGTTCACAGGACCCTTGTGCCCCATGCCTGGATAACTACCTACAGCAGTATTTATGAATATATCTTGCAAGTATCTAATACCATAGGAAAAATTAACTTTGAGAAACACAGCCATTAATTCTGGCATATCCAATTTAAATGTCCTAAATTAACACAATAATTTCTTGACAAGTAATGCTCAGTTGCGTGTTCTTGGGCAAACAGTGCATCAGCCAACTCTCTCTCCATTGCTGATTGCAAATACAATCAACAGCACTCTTCAGCATGAGACCTTTGCTGAGACAGGAGTTTTTTTTAAACCTAAAGGATAGAATTACCCAGTGGTTTTAAAAAAATTACCCTTATAAAGATTATAAGTAAATGAGATTGTTTTATTTGTTCCTAAGTTGAAACTGAGAAAACTAGAAAATTTCTTTGTGTTGCTGAGTGTGGCCTCTGCTGTAATTGGGAAATCTGTTCATTTGAAGGGACAAGTGCATTTTCTGGTTTTTAAATTCACTCTACTGTGTGAATAGCAAATTGCTATTAGCAAGTTCTATTGGCTGTATCCAAAACATTTGCATTAGAGCCGGAAGAGGGAACCTTTCCTTTGTTCACAACTAAATAAACTTTTGAAACACATTTGCTATTTGGCTAAAATAAAATTATGCTTAATCCACAGAGATTTAGAAAAAAAAACTTCTCTGTTTTCTTATTGTACCTCTTGGAACTCAAGAAATTTGTCAAGAAAAATAATTTGCTTAGAGCATTTGCTTGCAATTCTTACTTAGGCTGCAGAAATCCATAATCTTGTTGCTATTTCAGATTTTTCTGGCAGGGTGAACAGATCAAAGAGGAGAGGTGATACAGCCAAGTCAATAATTTTGCAACATACGAGTTACGGATGCATCTAACTGAAATCATTGTTATATCACATCACTTTCAGAGAAAAGATTTTTCTTTATTTCATTGCAGCTGTTCATTTAGGAGGATTCTGTGAGGTTGTTTGGGACCTCTGAAAAAGCCTTTGTTTAACATGTGAATTCATGTATTATTTTAATATAAACTGCAAAATGAATTTTTTAGCCTTTTTCCTTCTCTACTAGCATTGTCAACTCCCAAAGCATGGATGTGTAGAGCAATTTGTGACTGAAGCTAAAATATTGATGGTCTATCCCAGTGACACAGTAACATTGTCCCTTTCCTCCTGTTCTACTTTCTGATCAAATTAAAAGGAATTTTCTGATCAGCCTTAAATACAATGCTGTTAAGGATATGTATTACTTTTAGATATGGGGACTAATTTTTATCTTAAAGTAGCATCTTAGCTGTGAAAATGTGCCAAATTTCTCTGGTCTGTTTCCATTTCCTATCTGCCAGTGCTATCACAGGTGTTTTTCTTGCACGTGTGCAACAATCTCATGTTCTATAATTAACATCTACAAGCTATTTGATATTCATAGTGTAAAATATTTGTTTATTAGTTCAGCAAATAGATATTAATGAATTTTAAATCATTACCTGGAAAGTATGTCTCCATTGGTTATTGATTTAACTGGAAATTAATCTGACAGGTCATCCAGAGTAATTTCTTGCAGTGATAGGAAACCTAAATTTATGTTTCAAATATTAGATATCTAAAAAAGCTTCTTGTGTGTTTAGCTAATAAGATTGTGAGTTGCTTGCAGTCAATGCAAGTGTAAGACACGCTGTCAGTAATTAGTATGCACTGCCAGACTTTGATTATACCGGCTCTTTGACCTATTTTTAACAGAAACTAGGGCAGTCCTTTGGATTGCCTTTCCCTGTCCCTGGACACCCTGCTGTGTTATGTGCTTCATATTTGACATTATAACATTCAACTGCGGTGCCAAACTGCAGAATATCCCTTGGGGGTTTTCATTGAAACAGATGTAACAGATGTCTGCCCACTCTGAAATGCACAGTGGTTTCTGATAGCACTCACACAGTAAATTATTTTTTCTGCATTGTTTAGTGATGATTGCTTTAGTCCACAGCACCTTTTGGAGCATACTGTGTCAAAGGTTATTTTGGAAATAGTTTTCAGACTGATTCCTCTCTGTCCTCACCTTATTTGCCTCTCAGGCTCAGGTTAGTGACTTAATAGACATTTGGGTAACTAGGAGATCACAGTACCAACTGTTAAACTGTTGGACACGTGCACACTGTTGTGGACTCATACTGGGAGTTAAAACCTAAAAGCTACTGTCAGGAAATCCGGTCATGCATGGCTTTGCTAGGAATACATTTTAAGATACTTTAAAACAATTGCAGCACTGCAGACTTCAAATGCTTCAGGACAAGACCAAAACCTTTTGCTTTGCTCTATTTCAAGCTGTTTCCTAATTTCTCTCTCTGTACCTTTGGGGAACTGGGAGTGTGTGAGTGGCAGTTCCTGCAGGAGCCAAACAGGCAGATGAACTGAACCGTGCTCAAAAGGAGAGGAAGTGAGAGGCTGGCTGTGGATGTGAGAGTGGGCAGAGGAAGAAGAGGAGGAAAAGCAGCAAGAGCTGAGAACTCTGCCTAACCAGGGATGTGGGGAACAGATTCTTGGGGCTGAAATGGATACTTGCTTCATAATGAGTTGTCTGGCCTGGATACTGAAATGCAGGACAAGCGGAATGTGGGAGGAAAGGAAGGCTTGGATAGCAGGAACACAATCACTTGTTTGTCTGCATTTCCTTGTGGTGTTCAGAAAAATCCATAGACAGTCTATACAGAGGGATTATGTGACTGATTCTCCAGTGAGTTTTCACCTCTGTCAATCCCTACTCCTCAGGAGTTGTCCTCCTTTCCTATTTCAACCTTTGGGAATTGAAACCGATGGATGCCATCCACCCCTCCTTGTGTGTGCTGCTCCTGTAAGAAGCCATCACCTACTCTGGTGGTGGGAATGCTGTCCCTAGATGATGCTGCACCTTTCCCTTGCCTTCGTTCTCCCTATCCCACCTCTTGCAGCACTGGCAGACAGCCTTTGTGCTGGAAGTAAATGGGCCAGTAAGTGGTACTTGGTTGCCCATGCACAGACCAGCTAAGGAGAAAATGTAGTCTCTGTAATTGAGTGAATGAGCAAAAAGACTTTTGTTCCCCTTTTGGTGTGAAATCTTGTGTTTCTCTTCAGGAAAGCAAGATGTGGGCCAAAACAGGCAGTGATGTTTCCTACACATTCAGTGTGTAATTTCAGAGGCTCTTCTGAGTGTGAGGCTGTGGCTCCCTGAGAATTTGTCTTGCTCGGAGTCTGTTTCTGAAAATCTCACTTGATTTACTTGCCTGAGTCAGGAAAGGTTTCTTTCACTGTTACACTGAAAGTGCCTGTTCGTCTCTCGTGGGTTATGATAACACACTCATTACTGACATTGTATCTGATTACTGCACAAAGACATTACTTGATTTTTAAATCAACATATTTGATTTTTTTTCTGTCATGCTTTATTAATAACATTGTATTCTAGTTGGAAAATTAATTCCAGCCATCGTGCACAGTGTTATCATAGCAAACTAGGAACACTTCATGCATATGCAATACTCTCACCATGTCATAATTTTTTATATTTTGCCACTTCAATGGTGTAATGATAGAACTTGCGCTACTTTTAGAAATATATTATAGTGCTCCAAGAGGTAAATCACTGTATGGCTGACTTAAGTAATCTGGGGATGATTTGTAAATCTCCACAGAAGGTTCATGCTTGGATGCATTTGTTTTCTTAGATCAATGAAGTTCAGTGAAGTCCCCTTGGAGTGACTGGGGAATCCCATTCCAGTGCATGGATTGATCCAAAACAGTTTTTTGCAGGATGGCAATTTTGAGGGTGTTGGAGAGACCACCCAGGCTCCTTCTGAGCACAGAAAAGGTAGAGCAACTGTTGGAACTAGACCACACAATGCCATAAGAATGTTTGTTTCAGTCTTTTGGTTCCTAAGGTAGAACAGTTCTTAATGTGCTTAATAAATACGTGCTGTTCAAATTCTACAAGAGCCGCACAGTCTTATGTCCTGTGTTTATTTATAAAGGAACAGTTCCAGGTGACAAGACTGGTTGTCTCTACATGTAATGAAGAAAATAACTTCATGGTGTAATTTTTTTTTATTGAGAACTGGAGAGCCATATATAGGTTTTAGGTCTCCTTGATTTAGATTTCTGCAGATTAAGTCCAAGGACTGTAGACAACTTAATGAAATAAATCTAGTTGCTTTTGAACTTCAGTGATGGCACATGCTTTCCTTGGGTCATAGTGTTGATTAGGGCAGCGTGACAATAATGGCTGTTAGGTGTAAAATATACAGGCTGTTGTTTCAGTTCAGATTGAAGTGATGGTTGCATGGTGTTATACTTGATCCAATAATGTCTCTAAGACAGCAGCAGTCCCAGAATTTTGGAAAGCACAGAATATAAAAGCTAGTAATGAAAGTAAGTAGAAAACATACTGAAAGGCATGGGTTGTTGCAGTTATGAATTATGTATAACTTCAATGTTTCCATCCTAAGCAGAAGCACTGAGAGCTCTGTACATAGCATTTATCAATTGTAAGAAGAGGGTACAGGTATTTGCTTTTTTTTGTGTCCCATTTTGTGTGTGTATTGTGGTTCCGTGTGGGAGAAATACTGATGCTGACATGATATGGAAGAACATTTTGCTGTCTGTAACCAAGAACTTGGGTCAGAAAGGAAATCTGTGATAGTCAAATATGTAATTTTTGTCTTATTTTCTTTAAAACCCCTGTTCACATCCATTTTTACCTATAGAGGGAATGCATACTTCTTTGGTCTGAAAAATATCTTGTATCCTAAACAAATTTGCAGCATATGTCACATGCTTTGGGTTTTCCTTCAGAAATTTTTGCAAGTGAAAAAGGCTGTTATGAAGTACAGCCTGTTTCCTGATCTTAACCCCTAATGCAGTTTATTGGTCCTGCTGAAATGTGCATTTTTAACAGTCTCAAATGTCAAATTCTGAATTTTTTTTCCTACCAGGAGCACATTGTTTTAAGAAGGAAAAAAAAAGCTGCACACAATGACAATGTAATAAATAAATTAAAATTGGCAAGCTGAGGCCAAGAATTTTGGGACAGAAAAGACATAATTCACTTTTTTATTTTTCACGGCTGTTTTTTCTGATAGCTTCCTCAGCACTAAAGGGGACCTGTGTGCTTGAGGTGCTTGTGTGGAAAACAGTGGTAAAACTCCCTTGCCTTTCCTCTTTTGACTCTCCACTTCAAGTATCCAGTGGTAAACCATGGCAAAGGGTATAATTACTGCGTGTTTTATTTCACTTTTTAAGAATATTTTTTCAATACTGCTTTTTGGGTTTATTTTAATCATGTAAGACAGCATGCCTTGAAAAATTCAATAGCAGAAAATAGTAAAACAGCTGAATTTGAGACAGTAGTACCTATGGTGTGTGTCTGTACCTTGAAATATTTCCCTTGTGAGTGCAAGGAATGCTGCAGAAACCACAGCAGCATTAACCCAGGCTGCATTAAATGCTCTTTGCATCATGCATTTTGCAAATGTGTTGCAAACCAGCAAATACTAGAACTCAGCTTCTTTAGAAGGTGAGCTGTAAGCTTCTTGGGTTTGTGCAGTGGATGCTAAAAAAGTCTTGATTCTGCAAAACATTTAACAGATTAAAACAGGGTTCTTCTGCTCATGGCTGTATTACATGACACGACTGCAGGATAAATATTAGTTTGAGGGTTGGCCTGGAAAGATTCAGCAGAAAACACCAATTTGGACTAGAGGTGGCTTGAAAATGAGTTTTCTTCAGCTTGCTGACTGAAAGTTAACCTGTCCTAAAAGAGAATGGGTGTTCTGTGATGTATCTTCCTTTTGTGCAATGGTGGCACGTGTTAACCTTCCTGCTAGAGCTGCTCCTTCCCTTCAGCAAAGAAAAAAGCTGCAACAAGGCAACCTGTCGGGCTGTGTAATGATGTTGGCTGCTCTGTGGTAAAGGAGGATGCAGGAAAGATCTGTCAGGCTAAGAAGGAAATGTACTCTCAAATGAAGAATCTGTGTGTGTCTCCTGAGTGTTATGCTCTCACTAAGGAAAGATGAATGAAGCCACAGCCAGAGGTTGTGGATGATTTTTGGCTGGTTAACTCTGTACGGGTGGCTTGGTGATAGTGCCAGGGCTCTTGAGCACTTTTTTTTCTATAAAATGCTCATTTTGGTTCATAACTTCACTGAGTTCTATCTTTTGGAGTGTACTTCACAGCTTAGGTTGAGGTATCCTTCCATTTACACTAATGTAGTCATGTTGAAGAATGAGGGATGGAAAACATAAAATATTTTATCCCTTTAAAACAATCATCTTCCAAATATTTTCTTTTTCAAAACCAACTTTTATCACGCCAGTCATAGGATCTTCTTTTGAGGGTTCAGGATGTATTTCTTCCTACACAAGCCTACTCAAATCTGGCCAAACTTTGCGTGCACCTAGAAACATTAACTTTGAAGGCAAACTGTTCATTCCTACTGAGGCAGGAAAATAAAGATCAACTTGTAATTAAACAAAGGCTGGTTTGACATGAGTGCTGAGCTGGCTGGTAGATGTTAATTGTTATTCCCTATAGTTACACTGGAGCTGGAACAGAAGATTCTAATCAGATAACTAAATGCTGTTTGATTCTTTACAACCCTTGCTTACATGATTTGTATATAATAACATGCTATGCTGTATTTTGTAAAAAACTCCAAAATCAGTAACTTCATTGCTGCATTTTTAAACCTGCCCTTGTGAAGATTTTATATTAAGTATATTTCTACTGGCAATCCAATAATATTTTTCATTATTGATGCAAAAAAATGTTTATCAAAATAAGGAAGTGACAAGTGGAAAATTATTTTTTTAATACTTCATGTGAAAGCATTTGCTAGAATTATGCAGCACATGCTGAAAATAAGCAAATACCAACATGTGTCAGAGTGCCCCAACACTGACTTAATCAAAGTGCAGACAGTATTTTTTCCTGACTCTGGTGAGCTCAGGGTCTGGCCCATTTATTAAACATTCTTTGTGTTGCTTAGTAGTATTATTTTCTAAGCCTTTTTTTTTTTCATATGGTCTTGCTATTAACTGAAACATTTGACCATCTGTTTTTAGGTGGGGTAGGGAATTGATTACTGATTAAAATATTTCCAAGCCTATCTATAATTTAAATGTAAAGGCATATCATTTTAGCTATCATTGAGTTTAAATGGAAATTGTGACCAGATTAATAATGTGTTGAGGTTGTGTGATGGCACATCTCCAAAGCATCAGCACAGTGCAAACTGCTACATCTGCATTTCATGACTTTAGGGGAATGCCAAGATATTTCCACTGGGGGCAACTGCAGAGCTCTGTAACAAGGCGATGGATGCCTTCTGGTCAAACAGAATCACAGGAAATATCTGAGCTATGTGTGGCTTCATAGTGTGTCTGTCTCACTGGTCCTGCAGAGCTCTATTTGGGAATGCTTTAATACATTTATTTCTTTGCTTTTTAGCACAATAACGGTTTAGTACAGTCCAACAAGCATGTGAGCAGGTAAGAGAATGAGAGAGAAGGATGGAATATGATGTTCAAGTGTCTTGATCTTGGAATGACTTAGAAGGAAAGAATAGGTACAGCAATTGGGAAGAAATCACTACTGATGGGGAGAGCTCCGTGGTGAAGCGTTAGGAAGCTCCTGTTTGAAGGTGTTGCTTTTGGTTTTTGTCACACAGCCAAATCACCATCACCATAAAAATTAGCCACTGCATGAGCTTCAAGCAAGAGAACTCTTCCATGGGACTGTATATGTGGACATAAGGATTTATATGGCTGCTATAGGGAACAGCCTTCTAAAATTTAGTTTTTCTTGGGAGATCTGGACATCACTGCTTGCTTTGCTTTGGGGGGCTGGTGAGAGGTAATGATTTTCTACATCTGTACTATTTCTGCTGGAGAAAAGCACTGGTTGAACTTCTAACTTGTCAGTTCATATAGATGGGAAGGATGAGGCTCTGCTACCAGTCTTATTCTGAACTGAGCATCTTAAGGCAAGTGAAAGATCTCATCCTGTGCAAATTAAACTGAGTGCAGCCTGTCACTGTTATCCTTTAACATGTATTCACACTGTTTCTGTGCTGTTAAGTTTTTGTGTTATTATCTGAAAGTATATCGGCTGCTATTATGAAAAGCAGGGTACAACAGCCACAAGCTCTTCTGGATTTGACAGTCAGAGCACAAACCAGAGCACCTCTTGGGCCCAGAACCTCTCTCTGTACCCAGAAGCAGTGGCCAGTGGATGGTCCTAGGTTTCAATTTCTAATGTGTAATAGGTTGAAGCTTACTGAGGAAAAGAGAAGGTGACAACTGAAAACCCACGGTAAATCAGTGAGAGATTCAGAATAGTGGGCTGCCAGGCTTCTGGGTTTCTCGTGTACAGTTTCTGCAAATTAACTCATTAACTTAATTCTCTGAAATGTGGGATTTGAACTCACAGTGGCAATAGACCTGTAATACAAATTCTGCTTTTAAAATCAGCTTCCAGTGTGAGATAAAGAACACAATATTTCCTCTTCCAATTACTTTCAATTTTTAGGAAAGAATCTGACTGATATTTAAAGACCAGATGGACTTTCTGTAAACAGTGGCACTTGTTGTTTTCCAAATTCCAAGGACCTACCAAATCATCAAAATGTTACATTGCCTTTTCATATTTCCTGTCAAGCTGATGTGTGCTGAGGTTCTTCCTTGGCAAGGGTAAGTTAAAGTAGTATTGATATGAAACTTTCGTATTATGAAATTCAGGGTTCACCTCTTATGTCTAGGAAGCAAAAATAGCATATAGCAAAAAGTTCCCAGATACACAGAGGCTTGGAGCCTTTTCATTTAGAAAATCTTTCCTTCTGGAAGAAAGGTATGTTTTCCACTTTGGATCAATCCATCTGAAATGCATTTTGTATGTTGTCTTGCATCTGAAACAGGGAGAGGCAGTGTGGAGGCTGGGAAGGGACCAAACCTATGGATTTGATTAGGTGTGTTAGGCAACCCAAACATGAGGTAAAATATGGACCAGATAACTATCTTGGCCACTGTTCAATTGATGTTGGGATTAATTTTTTGACAGGGCTCCTTCCCTTGCTTCAGGAAGGCCTGAATGCTGTCAAGGGGTTAAATTGAAAGAATGCAGTTTTTTTGCGAAGTCTGTATCTAGTTTGTTTTCTGTTGTGTGATGGGGGTTTTGGGTTTTTGTGGGTTGGTTGGTTGGTTGGCTTTTTTTGTTTTGTTTTGTTTTTTCTTGCAAAATTTTTTCCATTTTTTAGATGTTTTGTGGAAAGCTAAGCTCTTTAGGAACTGGCTGTTGTGGAACCAGTTCCCCAGATGTTGCCATAAGGAAGCTGAACTTCTGCTTTGGTCCTTTTTTGTCATAATAGTAAGGGAGTTACTCAGTTTTGGAGACAGTTAGCATCTGTCACCCAGATTTAGATTGTTTCACATTGATTTCTGATAAGCCAGAACATAATGATGGCAGCCACAGCAATTACTTGATGTGGTTTTGTCATGCTGCTGGTCTGAAATGTATTTCCTCTCCAGGTACATTGTGGAGATTTAAAATAGACTTACAGGATGTTGTGACAAGCCACCTCAGTTCCACTGGGTCCATTAAGGCATGAATCCTGCATTTTGATCGTCCATTAGATATCCTTTACAATTTCACTGCATGTGCTGCAGTGATTAATGAACCTTGAAATTATCAAAAATGAAAATTCAGCCTTTTTAAAGAATAATTCTCTTCATGGAACAGAGGTTTGCCCTTTAAAGGGTTGCCCACAGCCATCAGACAGGGAGACCCACTGAAAGATATTTCCCAGTGTGTAGCTGTGCTGTTCCACCCCATTCTGGTTAACAGGAGTTTCATTTCACTGTGCTCCAAGCACATTCAGACTCTCATGACTCTTGTTTCACAATAATATCTTACTGTAGCAGATGGTGGAGGTGTCAGGGAGCTGCTGAAAACTGCCATGTTTATTAAACCTTCTCAGCACAGAGTAGCTCATCTGTTCCTGCTGGCAGTGGTTCCCAAGGGACTAGATGCCAGTCAGGATATTCAAAACATTGTGTCCTGGCTGTGTGCTTGCCTGGATTTGCATACTCTTGCCTTTGACTGTAAGAAAAGGCTTTTTGTTGATAGGAGTGCATGTTGGACAAATGTTTCAAACGTTCTCCAAGTTTAATTTATCCATAGCAAGCATGAAAGCAGGGAGGGTGCACACTGCTGGCCAGCCATGTCCAGTGCTGCCATTGTTTTCTTAAATGGTGATAGAGCAGGAAAACTTTGATAAATTCCTTAACTCCCCTGTGTACTGTCTGTAAGAGGACAGGCTTACACAGGAGTCACATTTCTGCAGTGTAGCACAAAGATGCTGAAAATAGTGTCCAATTTGGCTCAGCCATCAGCACAGGAGCAGGTCTGGTAGCTGGGGTCCTAATGTTTGAACTGTATTGTTGAAATGTAACTGGGTAAAGTGCTGGCATGAGAGGAGCTATGTTGTATCCCTTTATGGTTGAAGTTCCTAAATAAATCAAAACAGAATTCTTGAATTTTGAAATTACATCATTGCCACATGTGTGAATATAATTGCATTATCCCTTTTGATTTCACTTCTGTGGACAGCATTTCAGATCAGAACAGGAGTGATTCTGCTTTCAACCATGGAATGGTTTTGTTTTTCCATATCAAGACAGAGCTGTTAATATGCTTCCTCATCACTCCAAGGATTGGAGAATAAATGAGTGACACACATCTAACTTAATTGATGTTAATGTACCCTAGAGGGGAGTTCAAGAAGAACCTAATCAAACCCAGCAACAGGTGAGGTGGCATGTAATGTGGAAGGGAATGGTCACGAGAGCCGAGCTCTCTGCTTTATCCCCTGCGGATGCCAGTGCGCGCTCTGAGCCGCTGCACGGCTCCTGTCCAGCCCGACACGGTGTCACTGGTGGCTGTGTGGCTGTAACTCAGGCAGCTCCACAGCGCATGAATGGCACTACAGGCACCTGTGAGGTGTCTTGCATCAGAAGGAACAACTTTAAATTACTTGCACACGTTGCTGGATGTGAAATTAACTTCTCGGGGGGAAAAAAATCCAAACATCTTGGCATCATTATGGATACTTCATCAAGAACATCTGTTCTTCACAGAGCTCTGGGTTGAAATAGAAATTTCATCTCCAGCCCAAATGATCAGTGGATTCACTGGTGCATTGGGATTGATAGTGTTTGTAAGGCCAAGTTTTCATTGGAGTGTGCATGTTTGGATGCAGCTCACTGACAATCGATGACGTGAGCTTGCTGCTTGAAATCCAGTCACTTCTCCTGCACACTTTGTCACTTGCAGAAGCAACTCCTTACAAAACTGAAAGTCTGAAGGCTTTCCTACTGGATATGATGATGATGGTCCAGAATGACTTAAAACTAAATAGAAAAAAATGGCATATGTTGTGAATTAGTGTTTTTAGATTGCTTAAAGAATCATGAACAAAAGCATCGGTAAAAACAGGTTTAATATAAAAGCCAAAGCACAACCAAGTTCACTGGCAAGGTTCACTCTGCTAATTATGAAATGGTTAAGGCATACCAAGGAATAGTAAACAAAAATCCAGAGTCAATCAATCCAAACTGAAATAAATCCAAAACGATGTGGAGGCAGAGGTGGATGAAGAGACAAAAGGATAGAAAGAGTAAGGATAGAAAGGAATACGGCCCAGAGGCACAGTAGCATTTAAACTTAACAACACTTCACTTAAACTTAACAACATTTATCTCAATTTATATTCTAAGTTAAATAATTTAGCAAAGGATTTATGTAGGGTTTACTATACCACAATACTAATTTACTTATAGGCCTAACTTATAAATATAGGATACTTAAGAATGCAGGAGAGCAGCATTCCTGGCACTTTTGCTACAGCAAATGCTCACAGATATAGAGTGTGCACCAGGTACCTGTGAAAAATTCCCCCTGAAGGTAGTGAAATACTCACTTCAGATCCCTTTGCATCTTCTCAGTGGTGAAGGGCTGAGCCTTGAGGAGTAGGGGTATCAGATGAGTATGGAAAAGGTGAGAGTTCTCTGGCTCTGAGAGGCCCCGCTCAGAGGGAGTTTGGTGGTTGCAGACCCTGCAGTGCTGGAGAGTTCCAAGGGTCTCCTTTTGGACCACTGTTTATAGGGCCCCAAGAGAGTTGGCTTTAATCTCATAACTATATTTCATTCTGGCTGCACTTTGTGTCAAGTGAACTTTCTTTGAAACTTTGAGAACAAAAATATTATCCCATCTGGGTTGTTATTCAGGCAAAAAAACTGTCCAAGTTGTTCATAAAAACAAACAAAAAAACCACCCCAAAAAACCAACAGCCCCAAAAAACTAATCAAAAAGCAGGAGCTCATTAGGCAGCACAAGTTCCTGGGAGCAGAGAGTGTCTCTAAAAAGCTCCAGAGGAGCTCAGCCCAGGTGCTGTTTGTCAGGGCCGAGGTCTAATGAACATTTCTGAGATCACACTGGTGGACGAGGATGATGTCACCACAGCCCATCTTTACCACAGTCAGAGAAACAGTGGCTCTTGTTCTTGGGACCAGTTTCTCTTAGGGAAATTGAGGTGCTGTAGGTGGGAATAGGCATATCTAGAAAGTAGGAATAATAAAATTTACTTTCCTTTTAGTCAGATGTGGAACAGCAAATGACACAAAGCTTTTATTCTCTAATCTCTCTTAAATGTTTGCGTTTATTGGCGCTTTCCATCAAGCTGCAAGTACTTGAAATATTTTTGCATAGCCTGTTTTGGGATTAATTTTATTTTCTCTCTATTTCAATAGACTAAAACCTGGTGTGAAATTCATTAATTGGGCCCAAATCTTTCATTTAGGGTCTTGGCACAGTGTAAAGATTTGTAAATGTTACAGATGAATAAAAGAATGAAAGAATTAACATATTTTCTAATTTTGACAGCTATGGAGGGTACGCACAGGTAAAATATATGTTAACTCTTCCTCTGTAAACTTGCTGTCTGAGAATGGTGCATGTCTCTAGTATTTCACTGTGTGCACAGTTCTGTAAAGGAAATAGTGTTGTGTGATGATAAGTTCGCTACCTCTGCTAAGACAGAGATTTTAGCTGTGGGCAATGAAAATCAATCAGATGAGTTCGCCTTTCTCCTTCAGTTGGTTGGCAGTACTGATGAAAACACAGACACCAAAATCAGGTTCTTATGTTGAAAGACTCCAAGTGGCAAGATGACCTGAAGCTGTTGACACAGTGTCTTTGTTTCCTTGTTGATTCCAGCACATCCTTAGCTAGAAGTATAAATAAAACCCAGGAAAAATTGTAGGGGTGTCTTAGGGAATTCTCTCTACAGAATTTATGTGAGAGCAGGATAGGATTCCACTGTTTACCTGGCTTCTTCCCATGCTGTCTTCTGTCTTGTGTAGAGCTGATGTGCCCTTGGAGCTAACTTAGGCTTGAGGACTTTGCAATAATCTCACAAATTTTATACGTAGCACAGAGTATTTTTGAACATGTGCTGGGAGAACTCATTAGCTTCTGTGACCTCAGTAATTTTTCCTTTATCCCTGAAATGATATCCTGTTCTATGGCGAGAATTTGACTTTAAAAATGTTGGAGAATATTTTTTTTCTAGAACTCTAGTCAAGAGGAAAAGCTGTTTGCTTTAAGGGCTTGTTGTCTCATTAGCAGAAGGCAAAGGATGTTAATTAACCCCGCAGCCACTCCTTTTGTCTTTCCTTGTGCTGTACCAGTTGTCTTACAGCATCACACCAGTGGTGCTGGCCAGAACCCACCAGAGGTGCCCAGTGGGGCTGTCATGGGTACTGGTAGACTCAGACCTTTCAGAGCTTCTTAAGTGTTTCCCTTGAGGAATAAATGCAGAACTACGTTAAAGCATCTCCCTTGATGATTTCCTTGCCTCTCCTCTCTGCCTACACTTGCTTTTTTAATTTAGTTTTCTAAGTGGCTGGAGTAGCCTCCTTTTGTTTTGTTTTATTTCATTTTGTTTCACTTGAGATTCTGGTAGGTTTCTTTTTGGGAAAATTTGATGTCTAGCAAATGGGCCATTAGCATCTTGGTTAAGTTTTTTTTGCAAAATTGTAGGAATTTTCCCAGTAACACTGTTTTGCACTTCTCTGTGTGAGTGGTGGGGGAGCATTGCCTGTGGAAAATACCCACACTTTAATTGAAATCTTGGTGGGATTAATTCCCTTTTTCTATTTAAAAAATCCAACCCACAAACCAGTAATGTGAATTGTTGGTGGCCAACGGAGACCTGACTACTTGCATGATGCTGACTCCTCCTCTGTGTATAAGCTGCTAAAACATATTGTGTTACTTCTGTAATGTAGCATATTGCTTTTCTATGTAAGTAATTGCTGTGGTTACCTCATGAGCTTTAGGAAATCAGCAGTGGGTGGAGAAGTGCTAGTGAAACACATTGTATAATAAGCTGTGAATCATTCCATGAATAAGTTTGTGAGGCTTTTGCTTCAGAGCCCAAAATCAATATCTGGGCCATGCCCAGGTCATCCTTTTTACGCAGTGCAAAGTCTAAAAAATGCTGTAATTGACGGACTGCTTTCAGGAAAAGGCAGCAATGAATCTTTAGCCAATGGCTTCAGTAAAGCTCTCCTGCATTGGTGAATTATTGCAGACAAGACAGTTTTATCTTTCACCACTTTGCAATGAGTCAGTGTTGAGTTTGAGTTTAAAGTTGTACAATATTAGAATATGTTATGTTTGGCTAAAAAAGCAGCTCTATACTTCTAGTCTGTGCTTATTTCATATCAAAAGAATATAGGAAATAAATACATCTTCAGTAAAGGGATGAGGCAGAATGTGTCTTTAGCAGACTTGTCAACTCTGAAGGCTCTTGCAAAAATCCCATTATGTCTTGAGGGTTTTCTAAAGGCTCATGTGATTAAGTCACAGTCTGGTTCATGTAGAAGGAGGTTTCTAGGATTTTTGTGTTTAATTATAATTTTTTTTGACAACATATTAAAATGTTCCCTATTGCATCATCTAGCTGAATGGCTTAGTTTGAATTTTTCTCTTTCAACTGTCCCAGCTTAAGTTGACAGGAATGCTGCACTTGAGGTCATGCAGGGAATGCTTTCCTAACAAAAGCACTGTTCCCAGGTCATAATGTGGTGTGCTTCAGGAAAAAGGTCTGTCTGGTTCTGATATTGTGCTGCAGTTTGCTCAGTGAAAAATGAGCTGTGGATTCCTGTCCCCACAGGTTCATCCAGCACAGCAGTGGAACTGCAAAAACACACACCATGAGGCTGGAGGTTTTGAACAGCCAGACTAGATCACATTCCTAGGAGAATTTCTGCCACATGACAAGAGTATTTTGAAGAGACATCCCCACTCCTTTCCTGAATCTTTAAAATCAAATTGGATATTAAGAAACATTTTTTTCACCAAAAAGATTGTCAAGCATTGGAACAGTCTGTCCAGGGAAGTGGAGTCACCATCCCTATAGGCACTTAGGGCAGGGTGTAGCGCTGGATTTGGCAGTTCTACATTAGTGATGGGCCTGTATCCTAAAGGTCTTATCCAACCTAAATGATGCTATGATTTTTTGATTGGTTGAATTCCTAGCTAAATTTGTTATGAAAAAAAAAAACTATGTAAAAGAAAAAAAAAATGGTAGGGTGGGTGGGTTTGGTTTTGGTTTTTTTTTTTTTTTTTTTTTTTTTTTTTTTTGGGGGGGTTTTTTTTTTTTTTTTTTNTTTGTTTTTTTTTTTTTTTTTGTTTGTTTTTTTTTGGGGGGGGTTTTTTTTTGTTTGTTTTTTTTTTTTAATGTTTATCTGATTTATAGCCTAGTATCCATCTTAAGCTATAGGATTAGGAGAGATGGGGGTTTTGTTTTTTGGGCTGTTCTGGTCAAGTTCCTTGGTATCATCCCCAGAGGCCAAACAGAATAATGTGCATTTGATAAGAATATGTTTAAATAGGTCAATGGATGACTCCTTTGTGTGATAAATGCTGGTTATGCAACTAATATAGAACGATTTAACACAATCAATTCTCTTCTGTCATTGCATACTTTGTTATATTACCTCAACTGCCACATGCTGGAGTTTGTCTGGGTATAAAAGCTCATTGTCATCAACAAAAATGTATTAGGTTTTCTGAATGTTTTGGGCAGCCACTTCATGTAAAATGGAAGAAAAATGATCCTCTCCAGCCAACATCTACAGATAGCCAGTCAACATGAACTGAATCACAGAGTGCATCATCAAATGAAATTCTTTGATTTTTGTTTTCTAAGATAAGACTGATACTGCTGCAAGAATATCAGCCAGAAGACAAAACTCTATTTCATTCTAATGCAAAAAGCAGTGTGACCCAGTGCAGTATATTACAGATATGTCAGAACAATGCTGTTTAGTGTTTCCTCTGATTGCTGGAAGATGTTAATTCTCCATGATTTAAGCTAAAGGGGAATGGTAAATCTTTACTTAAAACCTAAAATTAAAAAGTGCATGGCATACTTCTGGCACTGAGGGTTTATTTGAAGACTACAACCCATGCTAGACCCTGAGATAAAGGAATAGAAAAATGATATAATGAGAGGAAAGAGTCCAGTTGTTTGATAGCAGACCAAAAACCCAGAGCTATTAAAAGTATTAATGATTCAATTAGTAATGTTGGTATTTAATGCTAATACCGTTCATGTTGACCTATAATTCTGAGTGCATTTTGAAAAAACCCAAAATTTACTTGAAAATACTCTTGCTTTTTACTGTTTTTCCACTTATACAGTTCAGTTCTGTTCCTGTCTTCTCAGATTAGCACTGTGGGATGCCCAAAACAACCACGTAGGTAGATGAGAAATCAGTTATCCTTCCCAACTGTGGTGACTTGGCTTTTATTTCTGACCTCCAATCAATTGCTGTTGGCAAACACAGAATACAGCATGGGAATATAAAAATATTCTCACAAGTTATCTAGACTAAAAGTGCTCAGCAAGAGAATGTAAGTGTTGCTTTCAGGTGAGAGGATTTGCATATTTAAATCCAGTAATCATATCCCAAGAAGCCCTTCCAGAGAGTGTGTTTCGCTACCAGTCAACCACTTAGAGATGCTTGTAGATGTAGTACATAGCTAAAAAATTTACCTTGAAACTTGTAGTGCAGCTCAGCTACAGAGAGATTATTTAAAGTATAAGAGAAATCATCTTCATTTCCTTAATTTTAAAGAAGGCGTGCAAGGGTTATATACCATGAAAACCATGCACTGAGGGTGTAGCCCGGTTTCTGGGCTGTGGCTGTACCTGCGGGGAGAGCAGAGGCGGAGCAGCAGCTGTGTGTTCCCCCCTCCTGGAGCAGAGGCGGTGCTGGGGGCTGCCCCTGCTCGGTCACTGCTGCGGGTCCCTGACTCTGAGTGCTCAGTGCCCTTGGCTCTCAGCCGCTGCACACACTCCTGCAAAGAGTCTGAGCCAAGGCTCCGCTTAGCAGTGGGACTCTTTAGGTAAAATTTGGGGATATGGTGTAAAAATCCTATATCCATTTGAGATCTCAAAAGCTTCAGCCTCTGCTGTTTATCCCTAGGAATGACAGGGCACTGGTTTGACTCAAGCATATGATTAAGAGATTCATCAGAAATGTTCTGGTTGATTGCCTGACAGGCAAGCTAATATTTATTACAGGATCCGGTTTTAGATTTTCTGGATGTGATTCATTTCCAGCCATTAAAGCATTATGCAGTGATGCATAATGTGCATCCTAAATGAAATATTGATCGTTTTAAAATCAATTGTTTTTCTTTTCATAAAAGATTTTTCCTATGCAAAGGTTTACTTTTTGGAAGAGGACATATTAGAAGTAGTGATATTTAGCACCAGATGCCCTCTTATTTGAACTTTGGGCCAGTTGTTGGGTGAGTGGTTAAATTCAGCTTTTTAAGCTTCCTTGTACATTAATGTCTGTAAATATAATATTAGTGATGTGTGAATAGGCAGACAAAGTAAAGCTGGAAATAGTCTCAGGCACTTATTTACATGCTTTCAAAAGCCAAGATAATGATTTCCACTTTGTTATCATAAAGGTGATTACTTTCTAGATGAAGCAATTGTTAACCTATGATCACAAATCTCAGTACAGCAGGATATTGCCACTTCTTTGGAAAATCTGGAGAGATCATTTTGTGTAAAATCGAACATTTGTTCTTTGATTTATAAATCTTACTTTTTAGCACACTTTTGTATGGTTTTAAATAAATATATTAAATTCAGTGCTGTCATCATTATATTGAAACAACCTTGTTTTTACAGTGTATTTCTTTTAATTGGGGCCTACATAGAAGATCAAATCAAGCTCTCATTGAAGCTTTTAAATTTGGTTCTGAACAATTATTTTTGAAAAGCCTGCACTTTTATGACAGAGATTGCAGTCCAGGTTGATAAGGAAAGATGTAAAATCAATTTAAATCTTTTCATATTTGAATTCATTGAATTGGTCTTACTTCATTAAAATAACAATTAATTTAAAGGCAGCCAACATTGTGCAATTGCAATGGGAGAGGAAAAAATGCAAGGTAATAATGATGATAGATTTGTCAAGTTACATGGTTGGAACTTATTACCTTGAGTGACAGTAATTTTGCATTCTTTTAAAAAGATTGTACTTAATAATAATAGAGTATCTAAGGATCAGGATTGGAACTGATAGATCCCTTTATTCACTTTAGCTCTATATATTGCAAATAAGGATTTGGCATTGATGTAGCAATGAAAAAAGTCTTAACTGCGGCTCATTTTTATTCTTCAAATAAAATTTGAATAGGTCTTTAAGTACGTTTTGTCTCCTCCTGGCACACTTTGTACTGGTACCTAAAAGCAAGCTTTAGTCAGAACTATTTATATGTAATTCTGTGGTTAATGCACCAAACATTCTTGAAAAGTATATTGCTGTCTGCAAAGTGTGTTTCTAGCTCTGTGGAAAGCAGAGCAATGAGTGCCCAAGAGATATTCACTTTAGCTTTCAGTTTTTCAGAAAGCATTTACTGTGGAAGGTTAAACACTGATGTTTACTACTTCCTCTTAGACTGAAGTTTTGCTTGGTGCTTGTTACATTGGTAGCCTGTATATTGTGAGACACAATATATAGCATTTCAAATGCAATTAGTACGAGCTTATTGCAGTCTAAATCCTAGTGTTTAGGTCTGCAGTGTGTTTGAAGCCATTCTTGACTGACTAGGTCAGTAAAAAGAGTAATATGCCAGATTTTTCAATGAAAATGATCAGTTGAGGTACTGTAAAGCCAAAAGTATTTTAGGATTTTAGCTTTTGCTGAGACAGCTTTGAAGAAACTCAAGCAGAAGTCATTTTTTGTGTAGTAAAGAGAAGCATCTCTAATATTCAGACTATTGTACTAGTTTTACTAAAGAAAAATTCCTCCCAAACATATGTCACGTGTGTGAACCCAAGTAGTCTTAATTACAGCTGGGTACCACTGTCATTGTAGCTGGGGCACAACATCCTCCCTGAGATTAACTGCCTTCACTGGGCATGACAGAGCAGTAAATTAAAAAAGAGCTGTGCTAATATAATCAAAGGCTTCCACATCTCCTTACTTGCTTCTGTAAAAGTAGGTGCTGTGTCTCCTGGGGCTGCCAAGAAATTGTTGCATCCTGACTTATGGTATCCTTGCTGTTTCAAGACCAATTAAACCTTTAGCTCTAGCAGTGGTAGACCAGTTAATCTTAAAAATTTGGTTGCAAATGAGCTAGATAAGTAGCTTTAGCTTAGCACCTCTTGTGTTCCAGCACTGGCAGGACTCAAAGCTGAAAGATCCGATTTGGCTCAACAAGTGAGGCTGTGGTTTCAGGGCCCCAGGGCCCTTCTGGGGGTGTGATGGTGTCTGGCTCAGCCATGATAAGGTCTGATCTGTTTTGCAGGCACAGAGACCAGGGCCAACAACCTGTCAGAGGCCTCTGCTGGTTGCTTGTGCTCTCTGGGTACTGGGCAAAATCAAAGGCAAAAGGAGCTCTTAGACGCCTGTCCCTTACAGGGAGATGCAATATGCACAGCACTGGGAGGCTCTCAGCTGAGACGGTCTCCTGGTAGTACTGATCAGAGTTCAAAGCGTATGACAAATCCTCTGTTAAAGCAATTGCTATTTCTAATTCCTTTCTCCTCCCCTTTATGGATTTATTTCAAAGCCAGGTGGGAAAAGGCAAAGCAGAAGAGGGAGTCCTAATCTTTGTTCTTCCAGTGGTGAGAACCACAGCCCAGCCTCACAATCCCTTGCAGATGCTGAGTGTCCTAGCTGCAGCTGCCCAGAGCACCATTTCCCATGGCTGTGGATCTCAGCCCTGGGGTGACCTCACTGAGCAGAGGTGGCAGAGGCCAACCCAGAGGCAGACCTTGAAGATTAGGGCTGAAACTTTGGGTTTGACTGCTGTTGAAAGGAAATGTCTCAGCATAACACCCAAGTCCTTGCATGATGGGTCCTTGGTGACTCCCAGTGAATCCATGGCAATAATATGGGCAATGGTATGAAAGGAGCAGAGCTTTGCTTAACTGGACAACATAACACCCCCAGTTTAAATTCAGTAGGAAAATCAGATATGGAGTTTATTTAAAATCAAGAAACCGTTTATTGCCTGAAAAATGAGCAAGAGAAAAGAAGAGCAAGAAGTGCAGGAGTAAGAAAGGTTTCAAATAAGAAAGAGTAAGAAACAACAACAAAAGAAACATTCCAAAAATGGAGAGGGAGAGAAAAATTATGATTAATTTACAAATACTCTATTCAGTTTGGGGTTTTTGAATTAAGATTTCTTTCAAGTTGCTAAATACTCCCACAATACAGTAGAAAGGAACAGACATTTTTTTATAATATCCTTTTTCTTGTTTAACTAGATTCCCAGATAATGTTTGTCAGTCTGGGGGTATGCCTCATTATAATTGCTTTGAGCTCTTTGTTTATCAGCGATTTACTTCAGTTTAGTGGGTTCTGCTAGTGGTGTTAGGGCTCTGCCCATTTCATGTTTTATCCTCTTCAGAAGACAAGCAGTAAACCCCAAGAAATCATTTCATGCAAATAGCCAGGGAAGCAGCTCATTGTGAAAACAACTATTCCCCCATTATGTGACTCTCCAAAAATCTTAACCAAGCTCCAGCAGATGCAAACACAGTGCAGACAGTTGCAGTAATCATGCTAACCAGCAACAAAAGCTTCCATTTATGTGGCCTATCTACATCCTCAATGCAATCATTTCCAATTGCAAAATGCATCCAGCAGTTGGAAACCCAGAGCATTATTAGATTGCATTGACTGTGCTCCCCACAGCTGAGGGAATGCTCTTTCCCTGCAATACATTTTCCTAACAATTTCATGACCATTGAGATACACCCTTGAGTCAATTAAAACTATCTCCACTAAACTAGACTGCAGCTTTTAAAGTGCTGGCTAATAGCTTGTGCGAGCAGCACCCATCTAGATTAGTTATGTACGATGGTTTTATAAAACATAATTTGTATTCTCAGCATGTCAGGATGGGATTCAGGATAGAATTCTTATTCCTTTACTGTGATTTTCATTTTGCTAGAAAAACAGTGTATAAAGCCATTTTTTAGTACAATACAGACTCTTGTATTTGTCTTGCAAGGAAGAATGAGCAAATATTAAACATGGTGTTTCTTTGTCTGACTTTAAATGTTGCTGCTTTTAGGTGTAGGGAAGGCTGCTGCACTTGGATAATGAGAGGTAGATGACTAGTAAAATAAAAAATGATTACCTGCTGCTTGCTATATCTGCAGATCTTCTTTACCTTTCTCCTGTGTGTTTTATAGCTATTTTGGTTCATCTTCAGGTTCACTGGAAAGCTGCTTTAAGCTACTCATGGACACAAGAAGGGTTGCAGAAGTGTTCTAGCTACATGGTATGAGCAAGGGTGGTATTAAGATTATAAGTGGCAAAATTGATGGCAAACAGGCCACTTCAGAAAGGAATGAAGTATTCTCCCAATATATGTAAAAAAAAAAAATAAAATTCAACTCAAACTCAGGTGTAATCCTCAGTTCATACTTTCTTCTTGTTTAAAAAAAGACAACAAGTAGAGAAGACAAAATACTACTTTAATTTACTTTAGGAAATGCTATACCTGTACGATACAGAGCTGGAAGAAACTTGAATATTTTATGCTTGCATTGTGGCAGTTTGTCATTAGAAAGGTCTCACAAGATTGAGGTGAAAATTGATGTTCCGAGCTTTTGTTTTATTTAAGCGATGCTGGTAGTTTAATTTGGTAGCAGTGGGTTTGATATGAGCAGTTTTCAAAGATAATATATTATGGATTCTGGAAATGTGTTCTTAGAGGTAGTGGGGGTGGTTAGATATCACTTCTGAAGGGGATGTTTTATGTACAGTCACAAGGGCAATTTGCCCTTTGATTAGGGGCTGAACATGGGACAGAAGTTGCAGTGTAGTGGTGATGTCAGATATGGGCTGAGCCTGGGACTGCTGAAAGCATCAGATTTTCCACAATATTTTGGGCATTGTCTTGTATATGGTGAAGTGTTTTTTCAGCAAATTATTCATTAGCCATCTGTGGGCTCTGGCACACCATCCTGCTATGGTTTGTTAATGCTGAACTTGGTAAATCTGCTCTGTAGGGCAGCCTAGAAAGTGCCCCAGAAAAAACTCTGTTACAGAAGCAGCGGGAAATTCCCACATTCAGAGTTAGGCAATGAAAGATCTGCTGGATTCAGAATGAGATCACTTCCTCACGTTTCATCCTTTACACAGCTTTTGGTGTGTGGGTGAGTCAAACCCCAGGCTGGTTTAACGTATGCTGAGTGAAAGACTTGGAAAGGAGGAATGCCACGGTGGGCTCTGGGAGTATTCGGCAGGAGCTTTGCAGTCCTTTAGGCCACAGGTGTCGGGAACAGAGTCCTGGTGCTCTCTGAAGCTCTGGCCTCTTTCACTTTGCCTCTTCAAGTGCTTACAAATCTGCTTTCCTTTTGAAATTTGTAGGTGTTAAAACATCAAAGTTTTAAAAAGTTTAAACAAAGTCCTAGTTTGACAGCATCAAAACTGATAGTTATTGGCATAAAATTAAAGCTGAGCAAATAATTAAAAACACGAAATAACTAGTAAAATTTAACCTTTTTACTGACTGTAGCATTTCAAACCACTCTCCCCAACTTCTTAGGTTTCCCCCTCGATCGGTACATTCATGGACTTGACTGAACACATGGGGGGAAACAAAAATGCAATTGAAAAGTATAGGAGTTTAGTTTTGCTGGGGAAAAAAGTCTTACGGTAAATTGAACTGAGGTGACTTATTATTTAGACACCAGGCTTTGTTAGAGACAAATCAGACTCCGACTGTTATTTTGGCAGTTGTGGAAAGAATAGTTTGTTCTTTTTAACTGGTTTATCTCAGTTAAATAGGGTATACTCTGTTCAGAAATCAGTCTGACCCTGTAAATCTTTTCCCGTTGAAAAGTTTCAACTTATTTGCTGTTTTAAATAACTCGTGCATATAAAGGTTTTAACAAATCAAGAAATTTTAAAAGATTTTTTTCTGTCTATGAATTGTTTGACTTTCCAAGCAGAATCAGGTAGAAGACTGAAGTAAAAAGTTTTGTAAATAATGCATTGCATTCACTATTGTCAGATTCTATAAAACTTAAAACTTACTAAATATCAAGCAGAAACTCTGGAAAACAAGGAAAAAGAATGAAATATCAAAAACGTTTAAACCCAGTTTCAACTCAATGCCTAGGTAAATCATGGCACGTGTCGTGCAGGAATAGATCCTTCAAATGAAATATATAGCCTGTTGACAACGCCCATTTAGTGAGTTACTGTTAAAAATAAAATCTTCCACGTACAATGTTTCGTAGATGTCTGACTGAAAAGCCATGATGAGGAAGCATTTCCAGCTGGTACTTTGTGTCTCACTTACCAGTCTGGCCAAGACTGACTTTTTTGAACCTCTCTGAAGGTGGAGTGGTGAAATAGTGATGTGTGTGAAAGTGATGTGCAATGGATGGTTAGTCAGGGAATGGAAGAACAAAAGGCAAAGTAGTGAACAATGCTTATTTCTTGGTGATTAAATAACTAAAGTTCTGGAATGGAGATGAAAGCAAAAACTTTGGGAAGGATATTTTGGAGAGTTTCTGCAAGAAGTTTTTAATTAGCCAAAGAGTTTATACGGAAGTTTGAAATGCTGAGAAGTGAGAAAATATCAAGGCTGAGAGAAGAGTTTGCTATCTCTTAATGCAATGACCTTTATGGAGGTCAGAAACCTTTCAATATCCTGTTGAGGAGAATGAATGAAAAAGAAAAACTGAAGAAGGAAATTGAGGAAAGATGTTATTAGCAGCAGCTTCCTGGGAGTGTTTGCTCGTGTTTGGATTGGCTGTGTCAGGGAGGGAAGAGCCTTTCATCCTCATATGGCTGAAGCATTATCTTGATGTGGGCTTTAAGGGAATGTGCTACTTGAGAAGATACTAAATTAATTTTTAAAACTACAGGTGAAAAAACTGTACTGGCTTGCCAAGTCTTTCATTAAAGCAGAGCGTTGGAACTGTGACGTGCTGTGAGAGACAGAAAACAAGACCTGAAATGATTCACAAGTTGAGGGGGAAGTGCTACTCTGGAAGAGAAAAACAAAATATCTCCTTAGAATGGAGTACCAAAAAAAGTGAGGATCAGCGATCATACAACTTGAATTCTTACTTGAGAGCAGATTCAGTGGCTTGGTGAGATTTCAGTGAATGTAGATCAACATTTACAACCATGGACTCTTTTGTGTATTTGCTGAAATGCTCCCCTATACAGACCCAAAAACCATTCCTTTTTTGTATGTTACAAAGATGATGAGAGAAACAGGTGATGGAGTGCTTGGAAAGCACCCCTGAGGGTGAGGGTACAGCAAACTCAGAAACAAAGTGTTTGTGTTACAGCTTGGAGTAGAAGCACTCTTTTGGCACTGAAGAACAACAGGAGATTAAAATAGAGAGGAATATGTTAACAAGTGGCTTCATTTCATTCAATGTTGGGCTCCAGTGTGACCACTTTATTTCTTGAAAATCCTGAGGCCTTGCTAGCTGTAGGACTTTCTGCTTTCTGCTCATCCTCAGAATGCCCAGCCTGTCCTAAGGAGCTTGCAGGGAGGGATAAGCAACCCTGACCCATTTCAGTGGTCAGCCAACAAAAGAGAGGGTGTAAGAGCTCCAGAAGGTCTCTGGAGCTCTGTTCTCATGAGATGGAATTTGGGTGCCTGATGATGGCCACGGCAGTGGGCTTTAGTAGATATTAAACCATAAATAGTTGGAAAAGACAAGTAAAGGATGGCTACAGATTGACTAATTGCTTTAAACCTGATCGAGGCCATTACTTTTGTGTCAGATTTAGCCAGTTTGGATCCCAAGCTCTAAGTTTTAAATAAAATGGGTGCCGCTGCCATTAATTGTATATTTCAGTAACTTTAAATAATGCAGATGATTTTTATTCAGTTGTCCTCTCCTGGCCGTGCCCCACTGAGATCACTGTTAATTAGATACTACATTACATCTAGCAATGTCTTTATTGCTGTTAATGTTGCTGTCTATATTATCTGGATGGCTCCAAAGTGAGAACACGCTGAGAATTTAATAAGATGGCTGGTAGTTGAGAAGCAGATATTAATGTGTTGTAAAACATCTCATATGACATGTTTTTTAATAAGTGACCATGTCACTCATAAAAGGGGATGATGCAATTCACAGAGCAAAAAGTTAACCAATTCAGCTGCTCAGCGCACTTGGTTTTCTTCAGGAGCCTTAACATAGGGAATATGACCATCAGGCACGTTCAAAAATGTTTCTCACACACATTTACCTTGTGCAGAATGTGGGTAAGAATTATTAGAAAACTACTTGTGATTATTTTGGTTTTGATGCTGCTGAATTGCAAAAGTTGTGATAGCTGTGTTCTTAGAGGAAGAATAGTCTGCTGGCTGTGCTGCTGTTTGAGTTGGTTCCTAGATCCAGCTGGGCTGGGTGTTGCCAGACAGGTCCCTGACCTGCCACTTTTGCAAACAGAGAAATAGCTCAAGGTGTCCTGTCAGCCTGCACTGGGCAAAAGTGTATATTCATATTTACACTTTTTTTCCACTCTCCTGCAAGAGAGTGTAAATGTGTTGCAATCAGTGTAGTTCTAGTTTTCACGGTGAATTTTTTTTTTTTTTTTTTTTTTTTTGAAAGAAACGGCTCTTTGGAATTGCTCTGAAAGAAATGAGGCCATTACTCATTAAAAGCAATTTCATACAAGAGTTTTAAACTTTGTTCAGATCCATCTTCGCCTGTGTGTGATGCCTGCCATTTGTGCAAGCCTCCTTGGAAGGGGTGTTGGAGCAACCCTGCAGTGTCCTCACCTGCTGCCCAGCACGGTCCCTGCGGCGGGTGGGCTCACTGGAGATAAAAGCTGGTTTCAGAGAGGCAGTGCCAGGCCTTCCACTGACAAAGCTTTCCCTTGAAGCTCTTGGGCTGTGTTTTTCATCCCTGGGTATTTTCAGAAAGCACCGTGTATATTGAACAGCACAAATCCATAAATGAACCTTACACGTGTGTCTCAGCCGAGCTGCTGTAGCTGCGTGTGCAGATCAGCTCCAGCGAGCTCTCCCTGCAGCCTTCAGGGCTGTGCACTGCAGGTCTTGCCATTAGGAATCCATTCCCAATACCCTGACCAAACCTCTTTCCCTTTCTTTTAAGCTCCTGACTATTAGTTTTAGCAATTATCATTCACTGAGATTGCTGCATATTTTAATCTTGTTATTACAATGAGAAGTTTTCACTCCTAGTTTGCGGTGCTGTGTTGAACTGGAGGTGAAAGTGAGCTGAAGTACTTTGTTCTTAAGTAACAGTAATAAGAGGTAAATATGTTCCTTCAGGTCCTGTAGATGTACAGGGGGAGCTGCAATCTATTTCTGTAGAAACAGCACATGTATGGGGGTTCTCTGCATGTTGTAAATACTGAAGAGTCATGTGAACCATTTTTCTTCTCAGCAAAGAAAGCCCTTTCAGTTTGTGCACTGTATCCTTTGGTGATCTGCTGCATACAGGGATTAGATTAGAAACTGTTTTCAACATTGCTTATGAATTTAAAGTCTGGAGAAGAAAAAAATCCTCCTTTGGGTTATGGCTTTTGATTATATCTTTCTAATTACACACATCTAGTGAGATTACATCACATATTCCACAGACATGACTGAAGTGTATGGCTCAAGATTTAGGAGATAAACACTAAAGTGCAAACATGTAACTGCAGAGTAATGCAATGTCAGTTAGGAAAATTGGATTGAGGCATCCAGACTAACCACAAGTGCAGGGGGAAAATGTAATTTTTCCTTTTTCTGCTGTATATTAGGGATTGCATTTCTACAGATGACTCTGCGAGCATTACATTGCCCTTTACCAGTATGTGCTCACAGAATTATCTTGGTTAAAATCATTCTATAGTAGGAGTAACTGCTGAGAGATTAAAAAACATACAAACAAAAAACCAAGCAAACCAAACCTCCGTGACTGTTCTTTTCTTATAATTTGTAGTTGATTCCTGATTAGTGCTCTTTTGCTGCCCCACTACTGGACTGTAGGTAATAGATTTCTCTCGTAGGGCAAGAGGATGTTGTTGAGCAAGACACATTTAGTCTTAATTTGATCACGACTGAGTCAGGTTAGCTGTCAGAAGTTTGAGCTACAGCTTAATGTGAGAAAAGAAAAAGAAAGGAAGGCCCAACTCTAAACTTCTCAGGAGAGTGGGCAGGCTAAGGTACCGCCCATCAGCTGATCACTGCTGGCACACCTCCTTACAAGCAGTGGGATCTCTGTTTCCCACAGAAGAAAGGTGTTGCCCACTCTGTAGCTTTTCCTGGCTGAAGTTTCCAGTTCCTATCATTTCCTGTTGTGGTGAGGGAGGCGGGGAAATTTGCCTGGTGTTTCAGCAAATTAGAGCACCTGCTGGAATGTTGCCTCTGCAGCTCCTGCTGAGCTGTTTCAAGCACTTGGAATGTTGCCATTTGTATCAGAAAGGTGGCAGAATGGTGCTTCTGTGTTTGCAAACCTGCTGGAATGTACCACTGCATTTCAGACACTGAGAGCAAGTTGTCCTGGTAGTAAAGCCATAAAATATTGCAAATTAGAAAAAAAATACTCAGAACTTAGTATTGCCAGAAAGAACACACAGTCTTAAGCAACTACTTTGCTTTGAATATTCATTTAATTATGAATGTCAAAGGTGATGAGATCTACTTTAATCATTTTGACCTCATTTTTTCCAAAAATCTGAGCTCCTAAAGTTAAGTATCTAAAGCTATATTTAGACATCTCAGGGAAAGTGGCCTGATTCTCAAAGGTGCTGAGCAATTACAGGGATGGGAAATGCCTGATAGCTTTTGTCCTGGATTCCGACGCTTAAAAATTATTACAAGAACCTGTTGTTGGCAAGGATCAGACTACGTGATATTTTAAAAGACTACAATCATATGGCATTGCATGCTAATGGCAATTTACCCTTTTTCAGTAGAAAAAAGGGAGATGACTATAAATGTCCAAATTAAAACTCGGATGTGTCTGAATATTAAAAGGAAAAGAAAAACTCAGTTGAAATAAATTATTTTACACCACCCTGGAATATATGTAACCAGGGCAACATAAAAAAGCACTTTAAAAAAAACCCAAACCACTAACAACAAACAGACAAAATAGAAACTTGTTAGGCTAGATCTAATCTGGAGTATTTTAATAGTAGTTATAGGATGCGGAAATTAAAGCAGAGATGGGAACACTGACACCATTTTAAGTTTAATGGCATGAGGGCACTACTTAAACAATTTGGTTTATGTGGTAAACCCAGCAAATCTCCTTAACTGCAGGGGGGTCTCCTTATTTGGTGAGCTCTCAATCTTGTGTAAGATGTTTTAAATGACTTTCTTTCCAATTCAGAAGTTACTGCTGGGCTTTTTAAGTTTTTTTTCATAATGTTGACGTTTTTCAATGCTCTCTGCATACGTGTGATTTATGTCAATTTTATGGCTGCAGTGGATTGCCACAAATTGGGCACAAAGAAAATAGCTTTGACCTCGCAGTATGTTCAGAGTCTTGGATTTTTGCTTTTAGCCTCTTGTTTTGTTTGTTTTTTTGTTTCCTGGGGTGAATGTTAAAATTCTGCAGTATAATGGGCTTGTTTTTCAGGTATGCTAAAGATTTGTTTTTGTTTGGTTTTTTTTCCACTGTCATAATATTAATGGGCCATAAATGGAACAGAAACAACTCCCTGAGAGTATATCCTGTGGGAGAACCTCCCTAGATATTTTGGAGCCCAAACTAGAGATGGGGCATTTTCTTTGAGAAATGCTATTTATACTCGATGTGCTTTTGTTGCTCATAGGACTGGGGAGGGTGAAGCTCCTAGGGACTGTAAATAATTCAAGGTCAACATTGATGGGGCCACAGGAAGTTTTGGGAGAGCATGAGTACATAACTCATGTCATGGTGGACAACACCCATCAATAAAGTTTGGGATGATCCCTGTCTGTAACTTACATTTAATGCTATGTGCACGCACGCGTGTGTGTGTGTTAATAGCATCAAAGCTGTAAGAATCTTGAAAGCCAGGAGAAATACTGTACTAGAGGGAAACGGTATAAACTAGTTGTGTTCTAATTCTAATGAGTTGTGTTCCTAAGAAAAGTTGAAGTTGTGGTTACCAGTAAAGTTGAACGTTACAGACCTTGTTGCAGCTATGAAATAAATGATAAAGTGAATGAATTGGAAGCTTTTAGTTGTCCAGAGCACAGTTTATAGGACTGGTGGAGCATTGATGGTTGACAGGCTTGGAACACGTTGTACCATCAGGGACAGTTTGGTACAAGGCCCATTTTGGAAATGGCTTACCAGCAGTTCTGTCTTTTTCACTCCAAATGGTTGGTAGCTAAATCTTGTTGATAGACTGGTTCTGAGCACAGAACTTTGCTGACTTGGTGGTGCATCAGAGCTGCTGTACTTGTACCACATGTTTGTCACTCTGGGTGTAAAATCTAACTTAAAAACCAGTGCAACTACTGGGCCACCCTTTGCTCAGCAGGGTCAGAAATACAATCTCCACTCTCTAAAGTGGTACCTAGCTTGAGGGCAGGGCTCGAGGCAAAGGAATAGTAAATCACTTGTGTAGTCTCTGGTTGCATTCTCTGGACAACAGTGAGTCATGAAAGGTTCAGCTGAGGTCAGCACCCACTGAGAGGTGAGGAGAAAGACTTTCCCTCCAGTAACTAACCTTGGGGATGATACATATTTCAGTAAAATGTTAAAGGAGACTTTTTTCCTAAAGAGAAAAACTGAATCCAGCCTGAATGAGGTTGCACAACTGCTGACTTGTATGAACTCCCTGGCACCTTGGGAAGGGGGGGAGCAGACCTTTGCGGTCTTTTGAAGCCTTTGAAGGATGTTGTTCAGCAGTTTGGCAAGGTTGGTGGTATGTGCTGAACATGAAATGCCACAGCTTAATGTGAGAGAGCCTTCTTTTTTTATCCCCTGTGTCCTGGAGCTTGGTCAGACCAGGAAGAGTTTTGAAGAAATCAATACCCACAGCTGGTGGTGTTTTTTTGGCTGACATATCCACTCTAAAGTTAAACCAGAGGAGGAAAAAATGTATTGCATTGCTTGAAGATTTAGAAGAAAGACAAGTTTGTTTAAGATTAAAAATTGAAACAAGGAAAAAAAAAAAGGCAGAAACAAGAAGACTCTTTGTGCATTGTAGCCTGTATTGTAGTCTTCAGTAAAGAATGAGTAATATTGTGGCATCAACCCTAAAATCATATGATGGTTTTGGTTGGAGAAGCCCTGAAGATCAAGTCCAACTGTTAACACTCTCATTCCCCTTGGGCGGTTCCCACTGGGGCTCATAGACTTGTGTGTACACATAAATGATGTAGAAGGTCACTGCATCTTTACACTCAGATTGTGCGGGCTTCTTTCAGCTCCCCATCCCTGTCCTCCGATTCAGGACGCTGGGTACCTGCAGAACAACCCATCTTACTCTGAAAGACTGAGGCAAAGAAGGCATTAAATACCTCAGCCTTTTCCTCATCCTGTCACAGTTTCCTCCTATGTTCACTAAAGGATGGAGTTTCTCTTTAGCCTTCCTTCTATTGACAATGTATTTATAAAAATATTTTTATTGTAATTTATGGTATTATCCAGAGTAAGTTCTACTTGGGCTTTGGTCTAATTTTTCCCTTGCATAACTTTGCTACATCCTTTTATTCTTCCAGAGTGGCTTCCTTTTTCTTCCAAAGGTCATAGCTTTCTCCTTTTCTGGAGTTCCATGCAAAGCTTTGTTTAGCCATGCTGGTGTGGTCTTTCCTGCTGGCTCCTCTTTGAGCACGTGGGGATGACCTGCCACTGAACCTTTTAAGAGTTCCTTCTTGAAGAACATCCAGCTTTTCTGGAATCTTTTGCCCTTTGGGTCTGCCTCGTGGAAACTCTGTCAACCAGGCTCCTCAAACAGGGCAAACACCTGATTAAGCTGTGCCAGTCTGTCCTCCAAATGACATTTTTTGGGCCAGATCTTGATACTTTTGTTTTCCTCTATGCTGAGTTATGGCCATGGTGTCTAAGCACCAGGTATGCTGGTGGGGTTTGGTAAAGAGGAGTAAAGGCTGGTCTGCTTCCAGCATGGAAGAGACAGTAGGATCAAGAAGAGATTTTAGCCCCTAGAAAGCCAAAAGAACACTTTCTGGAAACTGTCTTGTATGCTTTATTGTGTTTCTAGGGCAAATAAAGGATTTAGGTCATTTCAGGGCATCTGCAGGAGGACAAATATTCCTAAGTTTGGTTTGCTCTAAGACAGAGTAACTGTAAACATCTTGAGATACCAGTTGGGAAATAGGCATTTTGAACTCCATCAAGCTACAGTAATAACACTTCTAAAACATAAGCCTGGAAGCCCTATGTCTGGAAATATAGCATCTCTTTAATATGTAACCAAATCATATTTTTTCTCTATTTTTCTCTGATGTATTTAATTTCAGTCTTTATATCATTACTCAATATATAAATAAAATAGCTTGCTATTTAAAACATACTTTTAAGTGTATTTATGCTAAACAAGAAATGAGATAGCACTATTGCCATGGTTTTCCAGTGCACAAGAAGGAAATCCAAGGCAAAGGTAATAAATTAACCCACTTGTGCTCACCTCTCGGAGTTTGACCAACTACCAACAGATTCGTGGTAACTGCAGACATTAAAGGTAATTATGTGAACCAGCTAAGAGAAGATCCTGTTTCTGTTGCCCATCTTCAAAGTGATCACTTGCAGTGACAAAATGCGGCCAGCAGTTGGAAACTAGATGTTTTTAAAAGCCACTAGCTGAACTCTGCACTTCTGAGGAAGCCACCTCCTTATTTAATGTGTTTTCCTAGCAATTCTGGGACCTTTCACATATTAAAACAGTGGTATTTGTCATCAGCAAGTTAATCTGAGTTGTCAGACAACTCTAAATTAGATCCAGTTAAATCAGTGCTCTAGTACACTGTACAGCTATTCAGTGTGTATTTGGAAATACTAATCTTGCACAATAAGAAAAATCCTTGATTATTTGGCCTTCAATAATTTCACAGGTACAGCTGAAGGTGGAAAGCTGTTTCTGTTTGGTCATCTTTCTATTGTTCTGAATTTGTTTGTGCTGGAGGGGAAAAGGTTCCCAAGTAAGGAGTGAGGTTGTAGGTCCTGTGCAAGGTGCTGTGGTTCTGCACCACCTGAAAACTTTTGTTACTGGTGGTTCTTGGTTCTATATCCACATTTCTATTTGCTCTGTGGGCTTTATAAATCTGGGTCTTGGATTTGGTCCTTTTGTATCTATAGAGGTTTATTTTTTCTTATTAAAAAAACAATGTTGTTGTTGGGCCAAGCAACTTAAACATAACCAGCCACAAGAATTTCCTGCATATGAAATCATTTACAAAGAGTATACACATGAAGAAGAGAGTGTTACCTCTTGTTAAAAACTGGCAGCATTGCTTTCAATAGGTGGTGTGTGTTTAATTTTCTTTTTCTTCTTTTGTTTTCAAATGCAAGAAAAAATTAAAACCTGGCAAGGAATGAACAGGAGAAATTAAAAAGCATTCGCTGTTGCTTTAAGCTTGTCAACAGATGCGATGATGCCAGTGTCACCTCATGAATTCCTTCTGTTTGATTTTGAAAAACACTTTTGTCGGTAGAATGTCTGTTGTCCAAGGTGTTTAAATGTAACAAGGGACAATAAATCCAACAAATTTTTTTGTTCAAAAGCAGTTTCCTGTTTTACCTTTTGGTTTTCTCTTTCCTCTCTTCTGTTGAAGAGCACAAGGAAAGAAAGTGAGCTGAGTTTGGTTCCGTAGTGGCCAGTGCCAGGCCATGTGTAACTGTGGTGAGCCACTGGGGTGTTGGGCTCTGTGTGTTCCTCTGTGTCTCAGGGGAGAGGATGATGTGCTGCAGTGATATTGATCTTTAACATATTAATTTGCTTTTCTGCAAGCAATATTAGGCTTGCAGAGTACACATACAGCTTTCACTGCTTCGTTTATGCTTCCCTCTGCATTGGGTTCTCTCAAATCCAGTCATGTGTGTTTCAGACCAGTACATTAAGAAAAAACTTGGGTTGTGAATACAAATACACTTTTTAAAAGTGTCAACTGGAGGCTGAAAATAGTTCACATCTGTGAGATTAGACCTGGCTTTTTTGTTTTTTTTCTATACCGTTGCTTACTGTGTGGTCATTCTAGTTTGCAGACACATTTGGGTGGTCAGGGGCCCAAAGCTACCATATTGAAAACACACATGAGATTTACTTTATTTTTACAATTTACTTATTGGGATCATGTAAGGAAATTTAAATGTGTGCTCCAGTGCTTTCTGCATTAAGGTAGGATTTGCTCAATTCCAAATGCTTTAGTGCACAATTTTTAAATAAAACCAGAATTTTTTCCCCAAGTGTTTTCAGTGAAGTATTATGGAGTATCTCAATATAAGGAGGATTTGTCTGGATTTCATATCAACCAAACAAAAAATAATGCATTATTAAAAAATCCTGTTAGTTTTTTTATTTTGTTTTGTCTTTTGTTTGAAACAGAAGTTGAAAAGACCATTTTCAAATGCAAATGCTAATTTGACCAGAAAGAGGGTTGCTTGAGGTTATTTTTTAAAATGTGGATTTTAATTCATCTATTTAAAGAACTTAACTATTTTAAGGAAAAAAAAAACTAACAAACCCAGTAATAGATAAGAGGAATGTTTATAAACTACTTCTTTATCAAAAAGATAAAATTGTTTTTATAAAAAAAGGCCAATTAAAGGGCTTTCCAGCTAAGGTTTTGTATTCTTGTAACTAACAATTGCACCTCATGTTCCACTCTTTGGAGAAGTCAAACTGAAGTCTTTGCTGCTCTGTGTCAGCAGTTTGAATGAACTGATTCAGGAAGGTTGAGCTCTGCTTTGGGTGCTCGGTGGTGGTAGTTGCTTGAGGCTCTTGTAAAATTGTGCAGGTCTTGGTGACACTGGTTATTGCAATTATCACTGTGCCTGGGCCAGCTTTGCTGAGCTTAGTGTTGCTGCCATGGTCACATGGGTGGGAAATCTTGGAAGAAAAAAACCCTAGTTTTCCTGGGATTAATGTAATAGAAGATTGTGTAGGAAGTCATGGAAGAGATGAAGGGTAGATCTAATTGTTCTCCCACACCATGTCAAGATTTTTCAGAAGCCTTTATCCATCTTGAGGAATAACTAAAAATCAAGTAACTGCATTTATTCAAGTTTGCTAGCCTACTTTCCCAGAGGCAAATTATCATTTCCTAAATGATTTCATTCATAAATGCTTAAATGAGTAATTTTACACAGATGCTGAAGGAGTCCATTGTCTTTCTTACAGTACAGCTTATCAGTGAGAAAGGCGAGGGTAAAAGTTTCGAGCTGTCAAGAAGAATTGAATTCAGTCTTCTGGGTCTGCTCCTACTCAGTAGGACAGTTTTTGCTGGCTGAAATTTTTCTCTACTCCCAAGGTAGTAATGTTGTGGCTGTGAGCATCTGAGAGCAGCAAAGCCCTTTGGAGAAGGTCAGGTGTGACTTTGTATAATTTGATGTAGCTGGAAGAAGCAGAGAGACTTTCTGAATTCTCTCGGTGGGACTGAATGGAAGAAGCATTTCTGGCAGTATGATGATCCCTCCTTAACCTGTGAATTGCCCCCAGATGCTGTCCCTTGTGTAAAGGCCCTGCATGGGAGATCTGTGTATGTTAAGAAGTCTGGCAGAAGTCCTTGGGAATGGCACCAATGAGGATAGATAGATAAATAGCAGGAGTTGTCACATGGTCAGTAAAATACAGGGACTAATCTTTAAAAAAGGAAAAGAAAGAAAAGTAGTGTATCTAACAATTGAATCCAGGTTAAGAAACACTGAAGCTTGGTACAGTCCCCAAGTCCTCCTCCTAATCAGTTGCTTGCTGTCTTGTGTCTTCCCTTGTGCAATTACATATTAGTTTTCCTATTATGCTGTGTTCTTCCAAGGTCAGCCAGCCTTCCACACAAACTGCTCAAGGTAAAACCTGTCAAAACCCTTTACTCTCACGGAGTGCAGCTCCCCCTTGGGCAGGCGGCTGTACCTGGTGCCGCTGCCAGGTGTGGGCAGGTGTCCCTGGGCTGGCAAGTGCTGAGCTCAGGATGCTCAGGCTGCTGCTGGACGTGGAGTCCCTTGCTCTGGGAGCCTGGGGAAGGGGTGGTGGCCTGCCAGAAGTGCCCACCCCCAGTCCTGAAATGCAGGGGCAATGTCCTCAGGCTGGGGTGAAAAACACTTATCCTTCTGGTAGATCTCCTTAGAGCTGTTATGATCTAATAGTGGGAAAATGGGAAATGCTCTGATAAGGATGAGGTGACTGAGAGCAAGACTGTGACCACTGTGACCTGTACAGTTGTAAGTGTGCATTTTCTGTCCTGTTATGAAAAAGACTTATCAATACCTCTGAGATATTGCTGTCTTAATACCTGCTTAACTGCCATCAATATATAATTATTCAAATTCCAGGGTATATATTAGGCTTTAATCCTTGCAAGTCATAATCAATGATTTTGTCAAGAGAAGAACTTTCTGACTTGTTTGTTGTTGTGAGATGCAAAGGTAGGAGTTTTTTTAGAAGCATTTCTTGAGAGAAAAGTAGCTAGGGTGAAATCTCTTGTGTTTTAAAAGTAATCCCTTAGGAGTACAGTGTATACTTAGGCAGATATAGCTGTAGCAAAGATGAAGGATTCATAATAAAACTGAGCTTTATAATTTAGATTTCAATTCATTGGAGTGCAAGTCATTCTTCCAGGACAAATAATTTTTTTAATTACTTCTGTGTACAGTTGTAATTTGAATCATGTACCATCTCTTGTTTGCTCAAGACATTTTTCTCTACTGAGCAGAAATCTTATCTAAAGCAAGAAGCTACTTTTATATGTAGGGGGTTCTTTTGGATTTTTTTAACTTTAGTCATGACTTTATGGTGATTTAAGAGAGTTTAAGAAGCAACTCATGACTTTTAAAGCAACAGCATTTCAGGGCTGTGCAGTTAGCTTAAATTTATTTACAGTAAATTTCAGTCCCAGGGTTTTCTTTGTCTCAGAGACTCTCTGTCATTGCAGCTTTCTTGTCAGTGATCAGCCACAAGCCAGTGTTGTAGATGAATTCAGCACAATATTAAAAGATATTTTCAGCCTGTAAAATGGTGCAGAAACAATGATATCTGCACAGCTGAGTTCCATTGTCAGGGCCCAGCATCCATCATGCAACCCAGGGCTTGTGTCTCCCAGAGCAAACTCACAGGTGCAGATTATCTTGAAAATGTCAAGTTAGTTAAAGCAATCTGCTATTGTTTTTGGTGAAGTTGTCTTTAATTGAACTTCTCAGTGGTCTTCTTGGAGATAGCTTCTTGCTCATGAGGCCTTGAAAATCTTGCCAGAAAAAGTAGCTGAGACCAGTATCATTCAATGATTCAAGAGCAGATGATAAATATGTTGTGAAGGATTTGTGCAAGCTGCCAGGGAAGCACAATAAATTAATGCCAGGTATTGTGCTGGACTGTGCTAGTTTTGCTCTTGTGACTGTGTTATGATGAAAGGCAAAATTCAAAGTAGGAGCCAAGCGGGTGAGTTTTTGCACAAATATTTTTCTTCTGATCTGTGTGCACTGATTAAGTCCTTAACAAAGGCAAGGCTCTCCTTACCTCTGTGATGAAGCCCTGTCACTAATTTTTAAGTGACTTAAAAATTTTACAGAGCAGTCCATGACAAAAAGACCTAAATGAAGCTTCCAGAATAAGTGTAAGGAATCCAATTTAGTAGTGGAGTTGGTGATGAGTATACCAGCAAAGGATCATAAAATTTGTTGTTCAGTAAGGTATTATTCAGATAAAGTGCCAAATATTATAGCTCTCTTTGGTGGTGCTTTGTTGCTGATTCATAAACTAACATACCTCCTGCCTAGAGTCTGATTCCGTGTCAGTTACATGAAACACTCTTCATTCTGGTAACTATTAAATGCTGTTTAAGTTGCAGGATTGCACCTCAATTTTCAACTTATTTCTGCAGTGCCTAGTTTGTTGGGTTTTGTGATTTCACATCTGAGCTCCAGCTTAAGAGGTAAATTCTCATGGGATCATGGTATTATGAATACTTCAGCATGAGATGTATGATTCAGCAGCTTAGCTAATAGTTACTTCTGTAATTTAATGCATTTTTATGGTTTACTCTAAAAACAGCTATTCCCCTACTGGTTGTTGCCTCCCAGGCACCTATAGGACAGTGACTCATTGAATCTTTATGGCACTATTAAAAGAAATACATTCCTTTCTTTATTATGACTAATCTTCAAGAGAATCAGGCTGAAATTTTAAACATTTTACCCATCTTTCTTAGAAAGTATACATATATTTAAAATGAAATGTCATCTCAGTAGTGGTTGTACACACAGAGCAATATGCACAAAATTGTATCATCCTCTTGGAGGAGGTGCAGCTTCGTGGTCGGGTGAGGAAGGTACAGAGCTCTGTAGGTACAGAAGTCTTTTGGACTGAAGTCCATGATTATGGAATCCAGAGGTGCAATGAGCACAGGCTTTCCATTTTCTGCAATTCAGATTTTTCTTTTTCCTAGTAACTTATTAGGAAAAGTCTGTTTCAAATGAAGAATGTCTGTAAGAGCACAAGGTTTCATGCTTTTAGTAAAGCCTGGGTGTGAGTCACCCTAAGCAATTCCCTCAGTCTTTAGAGCTGAAGACTCTTAGGGGAAAAGCAAAAGCTAAAGATAAATGCTTTGAAAATGCCTTGAGGAATAGCAGAGTCTTTGTATCTTCTGCCAGATAAAACATATACAGTGAGATAGTGATGCTGTTGGTAAAATAAGACGGTCACAGGCTAATTTTGGCACCTGCTTTATGTCCTGCTGACATACTTCATCCTCATCAGGGTGCCGTTCCCTCTCTTGGCAAACACAGTGAGGTTCAACCCTGCAGGAACCCACGGGCTCTCCTGTCAGCTGTGAGCATTTCAGGTGTGGGATGTGGTAGCATGGGACACGAACAAAGTGGGAGACAGACTTTCCTGCATTTGCAAATATCTCAGCAGAGAGATTGCTGTCCTGTTAGACAGCCAAGCTTTTTGGGTTTATATGGTTTTCCTCCCAGACCGTGGCTCCTCCTGAGTCTGTTCAAATGGGGCTTTTGTACCCAGACTCCCTGACTGGTGCGTGAGTGATAGGCTCACTCTGGTGAAGAGGAGGAGGTTGTGTGCAGCAGCAGCAGCTCAGGTTCCCTCTCAGATGCTGCCAGCAGGGCAAGGCACACTCCTGGAGGTGGAGAGGTCTGTAGTCACTACACAGGTCTTTGGCCAGGAGCAACTTCCTATGGTAAACGTGGGACACTGCAAGGTTGTTATTTGGAAGATACTCTGAGAGCTGTAAACCCTGAAAGTCACTTGGAGAGGCATATTTCATTTTCAGTTCATCATTTGAAGGCCTAAGGACTTTTTTTTCCTTCTTTATAATCCTCTCTTCCAATTTAAACTTTCTGGTATTCATCTGTAGATGAATCACCTCCAACCTTATCTCAGTCCAGGAGAAAACCTGTAACAGATGCATCCCACAGTAGCAAATGATTTTAGCTAAGCTACCTGCTACACTTTGCTCTTTCTTTAGCAAAGTCATGTCCTAAAATGGCACCATGACTTTCAGAAGCTGAGAGAAAATTTATTAGACCAAGAAGGAGCTGAACACTAAAGAAGAGATATTGCAGGCAGATAGATCCCCTCCAGAAATCCTGCTGGATAGATGTGACTTGTAAGGTATATTAGAACTACAACAACAAACCAAGCAAAGCTTCTAAAAACAACCACCTTGTGGAATAAGGGTACCTTTCATAATTTCAAAGAGTAAGGTCTGATTTTATTTGTTATTTTACCCTCCTAAGCAGATGATAGAACCTTTAGAAGCAGCTGTTTTGAATCAGGCTTTGCATTTCTAGGTGTGGTAAAGGGTTTCATTCCTCAATCCTGCACTGGTGGATTGCATTTGTATGGGCTTACAGTTAAGCTATTTCCAAGAGTCAGCCCTAACCAAACATTTCAAAATAAATTGACCTCCCATTATGCTATGTTCCTCCAGAGTCTGCCTTTTTCCTGGAAGGTTATAATGCTATTAATTTTTAAATAGCTGAATATCATCCATAAGTAAAGCCCATGTTAGTTACTAGGGTATTACTATTAGGTCCACTACATTTTACATCTTTGTGAAAGTACAAATATGTAACCCCAAATGCAGTAAATTAAAGTTTTAATTTAATTTTGAAAGGTTTTAAATGAATGTTAGTATTTTCTTTTAGCTAGTTTTACCCTTAAATTTCTTTAAAATGATGTAACAAAGTTTCATTCTTGTGATTTGCTTTAAAGGGTTTAAAATATGAGTCAGTCTCTTTTCAAAATAGTCATATTCCTATGAAGTGATCCCAGTTTGCTATCAAAGGGAAAAGGGCTTTAAATCAGTTCTTTTGTTTGAGCTTGAAACATGAGTTGTACTTGTCCTACAGAGCCTGGGAGAAAACACTAATTAAATGTGCTGCTCCGGGGGGCTCATGAATTTATTTCTAGCGTTTTCTAATGACTATACAAAAAAAAAAAAAAAAGGCAATGAACTGCAGCCAGCAGAACAGGATTTGCTGTGCTGTATTAAAGGTGCTTCATGAGTGATAGAAGCAAACTTTCCAGAGAGATCTCTAACCGCAAGAAAAGGTGTTAGTGTAAATACATCAGGCCTTATGGACTCACTGCAAGAAAAAGAAGACTAAATTAAAGTAAACTGGAGAAGTTTGAGGGTGGAGTATCTTCTACATTAAGGCTACAGACAATTGATAGTAGTTATGGTGTTTTCCCCGAAATAACAGAGCAGATAAATTTGGCTTTGGACCAAATGATTCCTGGCTTGTCTGGATTCCTCAAGTGGACAAAGGCAGCTAAAAGGTTTTTTAAATACTTCTTTGTCAGCAACTTAGGATGTTTCAAAACCCAAGCAAGGCCTGGGGGCCCAGGCAGGGCAGTCCAAATGGGCTGCTGGTGTCTGCTGAGCAGGCAGCGGGTGGCACCTCCCAGTGCCCGCTGGCCACGCATTCCATGGAGTGGGAGCCGAAGGGAGGGGTGGCAGCAGCTGCTGGCCAAGGTGTGGCACAAAGGAGTTGTGCCTCCCTTTGTCCCATGTCACTGTTTTTACACTTAAACCATGGCTGCCCTCAAAGGCTGTGCAAAGAGGTAAGCTCTGGTGTTCCCGTGTCCCTCGGAGCTGGGTTTGTTCACCAGCACCCACTGCAGACGGGCTGCCCTACTTGGGACCTTGCCTTTAGGACATTCAGGAGGTCCATTAGGGACCTCCAAGGGCATTTTGCCGGTGGGGAAGCTGTGCTGGAGCCCTTGACGTGCCATGTGTGTGCTGGAGAGCTCTGAAGAGGCAGCACCGTGTTTCTGTAGGTGCACGGAGTTCCAATGAGCACTGCACCTTTGGAGGACATGGAAGAATGTCCCTTTAACTTTGCTCTGACTTGATCCTCTCCCAGTGTAGCTGCCCTCAACAAAATATGAACTAGCCTTAGATCTTATACGATCTTTTAATGTTGTGACATTCATCAATAAGAAGACATGTACAGGTGTACACAGCTTTAGTTTATAAGACAAAAGGGGGAAGCAAATAATAAACATGAATATGCAATTTTACTAAATTAAGCATTTTTGTGATCAATTTGTTTTCCTTCACGTGCAGTCAGATGGTTACTTGGCCACTTTCTGTTCTCACTAATGCTGATATAAAAACTCACACCTTCAATGAAAAAAAATTCTTTTGTAGAAAGTAATTTTGTGTTTAATTATTAAATGCCAAAGTTTTTGTTAGTGATGCAAGTACTGTTTCTGTAGGAATAAGCAGTGTTATTGTGGCAGTAGTAGGGTGTTATCTGCTACTCCTTCTCGACAAAGGACTTCTTAGGCAAGTCTCAGGTATCAACTGCCAGGGTTGAGAAAACAAACAAGTGTCTTAAATTTTCATTTAGACTTGATCTCTTTTATCCACAACATGATGAAAATTTCAAGCAAGTTTCCAATTTGTGGTTCTGTCCTAAATTATTTCAGTCCCATCTACTGAAATCCTGGTTTAGCACAGACATTGCCAAAGAGATCAAGGAAAAGTGTACATAAATAGTTTTCCATAGTGAACATGCTCTGCAAGGTATATTTTTTTTGTTTTAATTTTAATTAACTGCATCTCAGTTGCAAATATTTGCAATGAAAATCTAATAAAGCTTGCTTGGGTTTGGTTTTCATTAACATTGCAAAACTATGAACAAATGAATAAACATGCATGAAAGGATCATGAACTGTATTGAATGTACAAGGGATTACATCCAAGGCTTTGAGCTCCCCCAGATTTCTGAGCTGGCCTGGTTATGGTTTTGCACATACTAGAACCTGGGACACATTTAAAGACACCATCTTAGGAAGTCAAATGGTTATAATAATAGTAGGGAATCTTTCTTAATATTAAGAGTCTCTGCAGATTAATCTTAAAACTTTTGTCACAAATTAGATCTAAACATGGAGAGAATGTGGGATGAAAGTAGAAGAGGGCAAAGCCATGGGACTTTCAGCCTTGTTGGCCTTTGAGACTCAGAAAACCACCTCAAGTCTTGTTGAGAAGTGGTGGCATAAGGATTATAAAGATGTAAGAATCGTGGTGTCCAGATTACAGCCCAGGCTTTGCTTAAATTCACTTAACTTTTTTTTTTTAAATTTTAATAGGGACATGTTCTTGTAGATACTTTTCTCCTTGTGCCTTTATTACTGTGTTACTTGGGGAAACCTTCACATATTTTTCTCTACTTCTGTTGCTATTTTAACTTCATGGAGTAAGAGTGCTTACTACATATCTAGAAATGAACTGCTATGAACAATTATTATGGGAAAAGGATTAAATGGCTAAAAGAAATACTTTAAAGCCAATCATCAGCCAGCATTTAACTATATTTGTCATGTATAAAATTTTAAAAAGAAGTTTTTAGGTTAATTGCAGTTAATCTCTACTTTCTGTGCATCTTTTCCAAGATTAGCTTTCCTCATAGAAATCTTTGCTTTACAAAGATGACCTCGAAAAGCTCTGGATCTGTAAGTCTGTAGTTCAATACATGGAGCTTGGAGCAGGCACATCTGTATGGCTGCACAATCAGCATTCTCCTGATGTGTAGGGTTATTGGACAGTTTGTGGGGGAAATAGAGTGTGATACCAGAATGTGGAGAAAGTGGATACACTGTGGATATACAGAGGCTACTTGAAATCCAAGGCAGCAGCATATTTCTTTAGAGTACCCCTGTTTAACTTTGCATCAAGCAGCCAAATGAGAATTTTTACAGCTGGCTTTGAATCTCTAAGCTTCTGTCTTTCGTTCTGTTTAAAGCTTCTTGGCTGTTACTGCAAACCCTCTGTCCTGGATTTATTCTTGCTGTCTTTCACAGCTGTGGTTTAACATGTTCAAGATGAGAATTTCATTATGGAACCTTCACTTTTGTGGATTCTTAACACAAATTTTAATAGTGATAGAAAATTAAAGTGTGCATACCTGTAGCAACAGAAATAGTACAGCCACCACGAAATGGGGTGGTTGAAAGGAGTAGGGTTGAGGTTGTAAAAGCAGTTTGAATATGCACATGATTGCCTCTCAAGTGATGTGGTTGTGCCTGTTCTTCCTTTGTAAACATTTATGCTTTTGAATTGGCATTAATGTTAATGGAAAGCAAATTCTGAAATCACATGTGTGATTGCTTACCAGAGCTGAATTTCAAATACCACGAGTTCTACTTGTAGAAAAACAGCATTGCCAAATGTAAAAAAAAAAATCAGGTGCTGATATAATTATGTTCCATGTTACATGCCCAAAGATTTTGCTCATTTCAGCCTCCTTTTAACACATTCTTGTGCCTGTCCAAACAAATATACAGGTTAATACACTACAAAAAGGTTTCTATTTAGTTTTGACCTCTGGAACCCCATTTGTTTATTAGCAGGTCTTCCTGTACAATGGAAACCAAGGGACTGTTCACTTCTCCAGGGCAGTCAGGTAAAGGTCAACTAAAGCTGTGTTAATTTATAGGGATCCATGATTTTACTTCACTCTGCGTGAACCTTGAACTTACATTGTAGAGGCACTGAGCTCTTTCCAGAATTTTCTCTAAAGCCATTATGCTCAATGAAAAACTTTCCTTGACTTTTTGGGCATTGGCTCAATATTTTGAGCTGCTTCTACTTCATTCCTGTCTGTTTTCTTTACCTAATTATTAAGTGACTTCATAGCTGTGTTATCATATTTGAGGAAGACACTAAATAAATGGAAATAATAACCCTGCATTTTCCTAAGTTTTTGCAGATATATTAATTTTCAGATGTATAATGAGGCATAATGAAATTGTTGTTTATCTCTCCTTTTAAATATGATGATTAATATTGTGATTGCTTTAAAGAGTGCGGGAAATACCTGTTACATGGTCAGAATATATTTCTTTGATCCCAGGTGCACTCGGTTAAGTTGTTTTACTGTAATCCTCTGCAGAGGTTAAATGTAGCGTGCACCCCGTTAAAATGATGAGATGTTATATTTGGAGTCACTCACACAGCCCTCAGTGTTGCTTAAGGTACAGTTACAGTATCTCAATAATCATGAATAGTTCCCAAAGCTCAACCAACCTTTATACCAAATTCTTCCACGTGCATGAGAGTAGCTGTGGAAGGCCTGCCCAGCTGGGCACTTCTAGGTCAGAAGAGCAGCAAAAAATACAGCATTTGTCATCCCCATTATTAAAGACTCTCTGCAGCTTGATTTGTGCAGGCCTTTAGCTTCAAAGGAATCAATCCTTGTATTCCCACTCACTCAGATATTTGCCTACACCTGACACTGGGCTTGGATTTTTTTAAATTAAAAAAATCTAACAATAACATGACGTAGAAGTGACTTCATTTGGAATAAGGCTAAATTTAAGGCATAGATCATATGTCTAAGATATGCAAGTATATGAAAAATAAACATCCCTTAGCCCCCTACTCTGTGACCTGGGGCAAGGGTACTTGACCCTTCACTGCCTGAAAGTGGCACAGCTGAAACTGGAAAATATTTCCACAACTCCTTCTGTGTATTAGATGGGCACTGGGAGCACATCAACAGTATTACCACTTTTTTAGCATTTTTTTCCTCCTTGGCAAAAAAAGGTGGTTGCCTTGGTTGGCTCCAATGGTTTGAAAGCTGCTAGGATGCATCTAGGTATCCCACTACCCCCTGGCTGGGAGGATGTCTTTTTGTAATCACAGACTGCTGCAAAAGTAAATTTAATCCTGTTGCACCTGGAGCTTCAAAGGCAAATATCTTTAAAGAACCTTTGGTGCTTCACTGAGGTATTTACAAAAAGATTTCTCAAACCACTTTAAGGACAAGCTAAGGAGAAGTCTAGCCAGTGACCCAACCATATTTATTTACATTTTAATGCTCCAAACGTGATTTGATGGCACGATGTTTAATAAGCAGCAGCAGTTTGAATTTCCTGGCCCGGCCTGCCCGAGCTGTGGATATTGGCCTGTTAGAGTGGGTAATGAAATGAAATGAAATGAAACCCGAGCTGAGGCATCACTGCCGGGATCTGCCGCTCCTGCTGGGGCTGGGGGAGGAGTGCACGGACTCATGATGCTGAGCAGCTTTCGTATCAAGAATGTGTTACAGACATTACTCAGTGCTCATCAAAAAAAAAAAAAAAAAGAAATAGAGAAGGATGTGGCTGATTTGCTTGTAAAACAGGCAGCAGTGCAAATCAGAGTGCTGGTGCCTTGTGACTGAGTGACTGAGAAAAAGCAATTTGGGAAGGACAGTGTAAATATAAGGCAGCTAATTATTTGTCTGTATTAGCTCTGTCCTGTGATAATAGGATGGAATATTTTCAAAATTGTTCAGTTGTACCACTTCTCTCCTAGAGGCACAAAACATTATTTGGTGTAGCAACTTGAGAGGTGTTTTTCATGTCTTGCCTTCTTCTCCTGCTTTCAGATAAAAGGAAGAGAGTTGTCAAATGTTATCTGTAGGAACTGAAAGATGACAATTAACATTTGGATCTGGTAAAGTGCTCAGTACCTTCTTTATAGTTTATTGTGTCAGCAGGTTTGTGGACATTTGGCGTCTTTTTCTGACTTGAACTTGGAACACTGTTTGGATTGTTTTAAAATAATAGTATTTTGACTGAAATGTGAAATAAAGAGTTCAGTAAGAAGTGATGAGGCTAACTCCATTGGGTTATCTTATCTCTTACTTGGATTTTGTTTGATTTATGAGGGCTGGTCATCTGCTAACCCAGCAAATCAACACTGAATTTTTGTTTCATTTGTCTTATATCTACGTCCTAACATCTGTTATATACCTTCTCCAGAAATATGTTAATGGTAAATATCTTTCATCCATGGAGAAACTGAAGTCTGGGGGAGATCATGATCTTTCCAAAGTGATGCACCAAGCCAACAGCCAGATAAGATACATGGTTTATTCACATATTTGGTTGTTAAATCTTAGTGCTGAAGCATTTGTGGAAAGTGTTGTTGTTTTCTATGCAAAATATTACAAATTACGTTTTTGTTACAAGATTAGCTAGAGTAGCCTTGTGATTTATGCATCACATCTGTGAGCCAAGTTCTGGGAAGAGTAAGATTAGGGAAGCAAAAATAAAAAATTGGAAGTAATATGGGCATGGAAAATGTTATATAAAAATTCAATAAAAGATAAGTTTAGGAGATGGTCAGATTTGTTTTAATAGCTGTGTAAAAAGGAACTTCTGAAAGAAAGGATCTCCCTTCATGGTCGGTCCTCCTCTCGCTTGTGCTCTATCCATATTGAAAGATATCTTATAGCATACAGTGAGTTAGCTCTGACAGTGACGCATTTCACTTTGTGTGGGCATGGTTGGGGCTACCTGCCATCCCCAGCCCCTCCACGGGCATGCCTGGGGCTGTTTCCTGCTGTGGATGACCCAGCATTTCCATGCTGAAACCAGCCACGGTGGACCAAAGGACCCTGATGTGCTGATAGAAACAGCTCAGCCCTCTTTGTAGTTCTGTGAACATATTTCCTTGTGTTGTACCTTCTTCTGTGGTACTTCTTTTGGGGAAAAGCCAAAAGAGAATAGGAGAGAAGCCATAGGGCTGTGGACCCCCTATTTCAAAGTGTTCTTGTTGTTCTGGAGCAGTAACTTGCATTGTGTGTGCAGGTGATCCTGCCCCTCTCAGATGTGAGACACAGAAATCTGCTGTGATGATGCTCTGCAGGCAGAACTTCAGGCATAGATAACTCCTGCTGATACAGGGTGACAAGGTAAGCTGTCTTTGGGGTTTGTTTTTTACTGTTTTCAAGCTCAGCTGGCTGGTATAAAAGGAGGAAGTGAACACCTGAGGTAAACAAACATGGGCTTGACTATAAACAGGAGATGATGGCCTTTGGCAAATCAATTGAAGTTTTGCTTGTAATTCCATGAGGAATTGTTCACGTTGAACAAGTTACCTTGACAAGAAGCATATTTAAAAAAAAAAAATAAACCAAGGACCATTCAGATCTAGACATGTGATAAGACTGTATTAAACCAGGTCCTACTCTTCCCTGAGAATTTTTGAGACCCTGCTACCTTCAGGGGGGGTGCACACAACTGTACACCTCAATTCCTGTAGGCTGGAAGGCAGATCTGATTTCTGTTGGTACCTTTTGGCATTAGTATAATTAGAAACTTTTTTTTCAGGAGCTCCTACAATCAATTCTGTTGTATTATAATACCAGTGGGTGTGCTTATTGACTGGAGTTAATCACTGACTTCTCCCTTGCTTTTGCTCAGCAAGGCAAGGCAGTGATGCCTGCTGTCAGAGGGGCAATTGTCAGAAGTTGATTTGCTTATCTGCTCCCAACTAAACTGTTCTAGGATGGCTCAGGATGAATTTTCAATAACTTTACCACCTCTGCATTCCTTCTTCCTTCTTATAACTCTTTGCAGTTCAGAACAGTTCCTGTTCTGTGGCAACCAGCTCCAGTAACATTCTTTATTTTATTTTAGTTTAGTATAAATTCTTTTACAGATTTTTCTGATGCAGATCATTGCTTTTGTGATTCGGTAAGCATGAGAGCAAATACTGTTATGCTGGTAGAAGTGTTTCTGAAGCTGAAGAATCACTTTCCCTTGTTTAAGTTAAATTGGAAAAAAATACCACCCCATCATCTTGTGTACTCTATATGAATGCTAATAATAGAGTTCAAGTGTGTGACTGAAGAAGGTATTGTGGAGACTAGTAAACAGAGGGGCTCAGGCAGAGATTGTTGAAATTTTTTTGTTTCAAAGACGTAAAGTAATTACACATGCAGCCAGTTGAGTGCTAGTAGCAAAACTACATAAGAAACAAAATATGAGTTGAGAAAATGAGTGTTTTTGTTTGGCAAAGTGATGGCCTAGTGTTGTGACCAAAGAATATTTCTGCTGTTGTTTCATCCCTCTTGTGTTCAAAGAATAGGAGGATTTCTGGGACTCCATTTTCCCTGAATATTACTCTGTTGTTCCAGTACCTATTCAATAAGGTCTGATGCTTCCCAAAAGTGATGGATTATTGCACATGTGCTGTTGATTTCTGGATATAGAACAGCCTTTGGCAGAAGCATTCAGTATATTGCATATGTGCCCTGTGAGGGTATGCATGTCTGTAGTCAGTCTAGGGTTTCTGCCAGGAAAAGGCTACCTCATGTCTGGAAAGCCCAGACAAACTCCTTACAATTCATCAAGATGAGATTAGAAATGGGGAAAAAAAAATATTGTAAATTCTTAGAAAAATAAGACCCCAGGAGACTTGAAGATGTTACCTGTTGTGCCTCCTTAATGGAAAATGTCAGTTATATCTATGACATTCCTAATTGCAGTTTTGTAACCTGTCCTAAAAGATCTCCAGGAAAAGTTTCTCTAGACAGAAAAGTTTCTCTATACAGCTCACTGTATATTTAATTGTTCTTAGTTTAGGAAGCTTTTTTCCTAAAGTTTAACTCTAGCCATAATTTTAAACCTGTTTTCATAGATCATGTTTTTCTGGGCTTCCTAATTCTATTGGCTTTCTCTTTGCTTGGTCCCAGTCTATTTGGCTTGTAGTCAGTCACACAAAAGAAGGGATAGGGATGGACTTAATCCTGTGCTTATATCCGTGAACCTTGAAGCCTATTTATGGTTTAAGTATCATCATTGCCTTTTTTTTTTTTTTTTTTACTACAGAATGGCATCATTGATTCATATTGATTTTGGGATCCTCTGTAAACATTCTGAATTTTAATCCTGTCTTCCAAAATAGTGGCAGACTTTCTGTTCCATGTTATTTGCATTTAATAACTTGTGCTCTTCCATCAACAAGTCATCAGTGATGAATTTTCAGGGCAATGGCATCTAGAGTTGTTTGTGCAACCCTGTTTGATACTTCTCTCCACTTTGGCAACATGTAAATCAATTATCTGCAGGCATAATTTTGTATGTCATATGGTACTTTGACATAGACCAAACTTCCCTTGTTTGCATATGAGGATATCAGCTCAGCACTCATTGCTTTAACTCAGAGCCTTTTATTTTGTTACAGAAAGAAATTAGACTGGTTTGATATAATTTGCTTTGAAAAAATCCGTATTGGCTGCTCATAGTCTTCTTGTTTTATACCAGGTGATTACCAATGAGTTGTTTGTTCACAAATTCTTCCAGGAAGCTGCAGTTAAGCTGCCTAGCCTATCATTTTCTTGCTCCTCAATTTTTTTTTTTTGCTCCTAATTTTTTTTTTTTTTTTTGGTAGAAGGCATTAACTCTCCTTTTCTGGTTTTCAGTGGCCTTACCTGTCCCCCACAAGTTCTTGGAAGTAGCTGCTTCAACCAGTTGCTTAGGTAAAAATGGATATGTGATATCGCTAGGATTACACCAGAAAAACGTCTGACTCTATAATCAAATTATCATCTTAATGCAAAAAAAGCCCTGCTAAACCCTGGCAATTGGCTCTGTGTGAGTTCAGGCATTTTGCAATTTCTCCTTTAGCAATCTCAAAGTGCTGTGTGATAGCATAGGAGGTTGGAGGAAGAGCACAGTCTGCCTGATGAATAAGCTGCCTCCTCCCTTTGTCTCCTGCAGACCATCTCGTTGCCTTTAATAGCTTGCCTTATATTTCAGCAGTTTCCATGGCAGCTAATAATTTATTATTGAGCTAAGTAATAATTGCTTTATAATTATAAATCCAAGCAACATGCTGGCACATCTATCTGAAAACTTAGGCACTAATTCCTTTCATATTGATCTTCCTCCCTACTTGATCTTTTTGAATTCATGAATTATGTTTTATCTCACCTCTTAACAGTGAGTAAAACTAATCTAAAGCTTTTGTGTTGTAACCCCTTTTCGAATTCACTGTTGCAAAGCCTCTCTGACCAGCACAGCACTAGGTATAAGCCCCTTTGAATGCTTTCATATAAATCCAGCAGAAGCAGCTCCTTTGAGCATGCCCTTGCCCTTAAATTTGAGTTTTCTCTGCCTTTTCTAAAACAATAGCAATTATAAATATGTGATCATAGTAATACACATGCTTTTATTTACATATAAAAATATTTAGTAGTAACAGAAAATATGACTATGGGCAATAATTTTCTTTTCAAAATTTAAATGAAAAATTTCAGTGGGAACAATCCTTTCCCCAAATACCAACAGAAAGCAGGCAGTGGTTTTGTTTTTGATATGTCTTTGTTTCCTGTCTGCCTGTACAATTTATTGCCTATTATTCCTAGCCTAACTATGAGCTTTTAGCAACTGTACTCTTTGTTCTGGATTCATGCATTTCTTGGCTCCTGACTGGGATCATTGGGTTGAGAGGTAACACAAATAATAAGAGTAATCATAAATAGAGTAGGATATTGATGTGGCTGAAAATTGAAATATGCACTTTCTGCAAATGTCAGAAATAGTTTTTTCAACAGAGTAATGTTTTCAGATAAGCTAAGCTGTTGATAAATGCAGATTTTCCTACCTGAGAAATGCATTTCTCATGCCAGAAATGAGAACGATTTTTATTTAGTAACATACCTGTGGAGTCTTTGCAAAGCTTAGTGATAATGCAATAAATCAAACATTACATTGTATAGTTCTCACAAGTTAGACAACTATTAAATCTTTGCAAAATCTCTGTCTTTAAAAAATAAAAGGAAGGCAAGCAAAGCCTTGAAATAGCTTTGTTTTTCCTCAGAGTCAAATTTCCTGTGTGTTTACAAGCTACGGCTTAGACCATTAGGTTTAAAATTGGAGAGGTTCTGGGTAAATAGGCACAACACAATAGTTTCCGTGACTGATGCATCTGCCTTGGGTTTATGGCACAGACCACTGTCGAGGCAGTGTAACTTAATGTGTCAACTGTATTTGAACTGTTCTCATGAGGATGCTGAGACACCCTGGACACAGTTGTTCCTTATCCTCACTTATTTGGAGATTAATCTTCTTTAGGAGACACTGTACTTCGCTGCTTGGCAGGGTGTCAGTTTTGTGAAGGCACTGTGTGATTAGGCTAAAGTATTTAGTTAAGGAGGAAGCAAAAGCAGTCCAGTCAACAGTTCAGGAGTTATAAATCTGGATGTACTGTCATAATAAAAATAAAATAAGTGAATATAGGCTTCATCTTTTTCTAAATTGATGGGTTTTTTCATACCTGCATGAACGAAAAAGCCACTGGTCTACTTTCCTTGTTAAAGATCTTCACAGTAGTTTTTCCTGGAGGCATTGTAGATGGTTCTCCAGGTAAATAACATTAAACCTTTCTGACTATTTTTTAGTGCTGCTTCATAGAGAGTTCAAGCAAACATTTTCAGTTAGGTGCTAGTATGTAGAGAGAAAAATCTTTTCAAGAAGGAGGTTTTGAATTTCAAAGTATATGTGATTGTTGTATTACTTGCTGAATATTTTTTTTGCAAGACATACTGTTTTCAGATGAGTACTTCTGCTTTGGTAAATTTCTCCCTGGTGTACAAGTTTATGGAGACTTGTAGGTAAGATGTAGGTGTACAGAAAATTTATTGAAACTGTTTTTCTATTGTTCTATCCCTGCATGGCAGTTCATGTCTCTGACCTATTGTTCTCTGCTTGTGGCAGCTCAGCTATAACATCAGAGGGAGTTTTAAGCACCATTTGTGTAGCTAATTGTTTAGAATTGTCCAGACTTGCTAGTCAACTCAATTCCTTACCTAACAAACTAGAAGGCAAATACATCTGGGCCTTTGACCATAAGTTATGGTCAAACATCAAACCCTGGGCTATTTGCTGCCAGTACAGGTGGTTCTGTCGTTTGGCCTCAAGGAGGCCAGGTCTGGTAGCACAAAAATTGCTAAAAAACTCTCAAGGAGGATCAGGATTAAGCACATCCAAGGCCTTGCTAGTATGGCCAGGTGTAGCTGCTCTGAGATTGTTCTACTCACTGCTGTTGATGCTGAGCTAAGCTCTCAGTGTGTGTTTTCCACTACTATGTCAGTGAATTTTTATTTTTTCAAAGCTACTTTTTGTTTATTACTGTCCTCCAGAGCTTTACCCTGAGCCTACTCCTTGTCCCAAGTGACTAAAGGGGATGTTCAGCCAGGGTCACCACTCTGCCTTTGTGTCTGTAGCTGCTCACAGCTTTCGTTTTTGATGCACAGCAAGAACAGATGGATGGCATCACTGCTCCATCCATTACACTACACACACAGCTTAGGTCTTTTCAAAGTGCTGCTTGCTTTTTTAATCATTAGCACTTATTTCCGTCTGGCGCTTTCTTCTCTATTGGCTATAAAGGATGGTTTTCTCATGTTACATTTTAATTTTGCTGTTAACAGGCCTGGTTGGAAAAAAGCTTTTGTAACAGTGATTTAAAAAAAAAAGTGTGCAAGGCAGCACAAATGACATGTAAGCTTATTCCATGAGGTTTGCTTAATTGAAGATAAATAAATTTATTATCTTGCAATTACTGTGGCTTGTATATGTAAACAGCTTCCCAGCAAGTTTAGCAACTCGACTCAACATGCTGCTTTCAACTTGGCACCAGGTTTTATTTCACTGTATCTTAAAAATCCTTGGAGGAGTTTCCCTCCTGGTTCTCCGGGCTCCTTGATAAACAGACAAGATACCATATCAGGACCTTTCAAATTCTTCCACAGAAAACTCAGATAGGAACATCGAGACAGAATGGCAAAACAAATAAGAATGTTAGTGGCTAAAATGCAGATTAAAATATTTTCCTTTTTCAGTTTCAGAGTATAATTCTGTTCTGTGAGATGACTCCTAATTGAGAGCGCTGATTAGCTTTCTTTTATTGTTATTATTTTCATAAGAGGAGAAGCACATGGAATAGGAGAAATCACTCACTTGGGATTATGGAAAGGAGCGTTGTTGAAATGTGAAACTGTTGTTGGAGTTTGGCAGGCTCATTCTGCCATAATTACCCCATTGACCCACAAATGAACTTTACTTTTCAAAGAAACAATTTTGGAATGTTTCCTGGGGAACCTTTTGCTGTTGATGAGTGAGCATACAGTGCAAGATGCTAAAGATATATCCAAACTTGTGGCTAAGTATGAATGCAACTCCCTGGTGAAGCCACACAGCCACTTTGTGGTGCATCATGTCTTTTCATGGGAGTGCTTTGTGTCCTTCTGAACAAATCCTGTCTACAGACTTGTGTGATGCTCAAAGGTGTAATTACTTCTGGATTTTTAAAATGCAGTCTTTAGTGAGTGTGGAAACTTGGGACCCTGAGCCCAAGTGCTATCCAAGCACTTTCTTTTAAAGGGGAGCCCAGCACCTTATAAACTGGAACAGAAGTCTTTAAAAGCTGCACTGATTTGGTGATGTGGGGTTTTCTTGGTGGTGTTTTGTGGGTTTTTTTTGGTTTTTTTTTTTTTTTTTAAATTTATCATCTACCTGAAGACTTTTCTCCCATTCCTATTTCAGGCATGGACCCAGTTGCCTTTGCTGGCACTTGATCCAGAACTGAGCAGAAAACTGTCCTACCTGAGTCTGCTTCTAAGCCTGTCTTTTTATCTGTTTGAGCCACTACAAAGCAGGACATCAAAACATGGTCACTTAATGATCTTCTGGTCTGCAGATGTCTTGCAAGGATGAGCTACATATGCTAGAGCATGTATATTCTTTATCTAGGCCTTTCAAGAAATTCTTAATATTTCTGAAGAGTAGACTTCTTGTGGCTACTCAGATTTCCATTTTATGTTAGCAATGAAGCCTTTCAAAACATATCCATGGAAAAGGAATAATCCTGATAATTCTAAGATGAATTATATTTGATTAATTTTATAAATTAAATTATATTGTAATATAATAAAAATGGGCTAATGTAGTGGTAGTTCATTAAATGGAAAAAATTCTCAATATACTAATGGCCTAATTCAGGAATTAATTGCTAATCCTTCTTCTTTGTAACAATTCAAATTTCTTTCTTCCTTGACATGGTTTTGATAAGGTAGCTATGGATATTCTTTAGTGCTGCTTATGGTGACATTTTTTGTTGAACTAATTTTTAGAATTTATCATAAATATGAATGCTGGTGTTAGATTCTATTCTATGGGGAAGGCAGCAAAAGGATTGTTTCTGAATTACTGAAGCTTCATCTTGAATACACTTCCGAGCTTTCAATTTTGTTAGGGTTTTTTCCCTCAGAGTTTCAAAAATAATATTTCTACAGACATTTCTACTTCTTCAGAAAATGCAGCTCTTGTGTAACTTTCATTTCAATTCCTTGCCTGCACAATTAAAACACAAACTCAAGACCTTTTTCTCGACACTTCCATCGTCTATTTCTCATTATGCTTCTTGATGAGATTTTTAGGCTTCACAGAACACCGTCTAGGCAGCTAATCCGATGCAGTGCTAAGATCACAGCACTTCTTGTGTAATTCTTATTAGGTTAATCAAGAAACTTACTGAAGCAGGAGGTTTTTTAAGGCCTGCCAAATTTGAAGTGATAGATCAAAGTTCACAGCCCTCTGACCCTTTTGCCCTAACTTGCCTCAGCAAAGTCTCCATGAATGGCCTTATTGTGAATATGGCAGCGTCCAGAGCCTGTACATTTGCAATTGTTTAGGCTTAGGAGGGGCATTGTGCTGTCACTGATGAAATGCATTTTCTTCTCTTTCTGAAGTGTAAAGGTTTTTACCTCCACTGCCTATACAAGTGCTCTGGTCATCACAAAAGCACTTAGGTGATCCTTGTTCCTGTCAGACTGAGCACCCCGTTTTATGACAGAGTGTAATTAAATGGCTCAGAAGCCAGCATTAGGAAAACAGCAGTGAAGAACAGGGGAAAAGCTTAATTTCCATATGGTCAGCCAAGCAAGAACAACACCAGCATTGTGATCTGGAGTAGATAGTTTAAGGACTATTAAAAAGACATCTATTCTTTAACTTGTCTCCTGAACGCTGCTGCACTTCTTTAATTACACTTCTTCACGGTCAAAACCTCTTCCTAACCCAAATGCTTTTTGCATGGCATGGCTTCTTTGGTGTTATTAATATAATAGCAAGGATAACTTTGAATAAAACACTGAACTTTGGAATGGAAATCAAGTAATTTAATTAAATGAAGTTTGACCCAGACAGGCTTAAGGGAATTTTGGTAAGGTTGCCTTCGTAACATTCTGATTTACTGCATTCTTTTTCAGGGGAAATTACAAAATCAAGATTGCAGTAGAATTGGGGTAGAAATGATAATTGTCCTTCTAAAAAGGTCTGAAATTTTTTGGTAAATCAAATTATGTTCATTTATTTTTAAATTCCTGAATTAATTTCCCCCAAAAAGTAACCAGTGACTCTCTGGATTTAGCAATTTGCCAACCAGAGGGGTTAAAATGTTCTTGCAGCCATATATTCTTTGAACTGCCCTCAGCAGCTACTTGAGTGCTCAATTGTTAAACTTCTTGGTTTCAGATGTGCAGATTGTTACAGCCACTGCAATGCTGAACTGGTGTCTCTGTGCTCCCAGGGCCAGTGGGAATTTGGCTGTTTTGAATGTGAGAGATGTCTTTGAGATGAGTTACCAGGGTCTGTGTTCCTGCATAGGCAAAAGAACACGCTTAAAAGTTTACAAGTTGCACAGTGCCGAAATGGAGAAGAGAGTGTGAGAGCAACATAGGTTTATTTGGGTGTTTTTAGATGTATTTCTCACTGAATTGAAAGCAAGTGCTTAGAAACCACATAATGCTTATTTCAAGAGCAGTTACCTTGAAAGTCAATGAGTCAATTCTTGTATTATGCTGAAATTATCAGATATTTCTGAGAAAACCCTTACAACATTTAAATAGAGTACATGAGCATGGTATCAAAAGTTACAGAAATTTATTAAAATAAAGCACAAGATGTTCAGATCCCCAATTTACTAATTAGTGTCAATTGATTAAAGCAGGGTGTTCATTTACAAATCAAACAAAGCAGTTCAGGCAATTATGGTTCTCCTTATTACAGGAAAACATTCAAAAGTCTGACGGTTATTTACTCAATATGAGTATTACATTCTCTAATCTTCAAATTTACAGAAAATCACTGTATCACCTGCAAGAAGTTCTCAAGAGAAGTACCCAGTGGAGTATTTTGGTACAGTCAAGTTGCAACCTGCTGCCTTTGAAAGAGAAAGAGTGAAAGGCAGGAGTGATAAAAAAAAGATGTCTTTGAGGGTTCTAAATTTTTTCTGCCCAACTCTGTCTTGACTAGAACTTAATTTTAAAATGCATCCTTTTGCCTGCCACAACCAAATCGATTTCCCCTCTCCATATAAAACAGAAGTGTCAGCTTTATTCGATCCTTATATACGGAACATTAAGGTGTATTACTGTTATATAAGACAAAGTTTATTCTGGTGACTTGCATTAACACAAGCGATGTGACAGGTACAATACAAACACACAGTGTCAGCTTGGGAAGGAGTGCATGTGCAGAAGAGAATATTGTCATCACTCACTGCAAAATAATGCAGAATGTTATTTTATTTATGGCTTGAAAAACTGACAGAGATAGTTAAACCTTTGTGTCAGTCAAGTCCTGATTTAAAACTCCAGTTGTTGGTATTCAAGGACTCAATTATGTTATGGCCTTTCATCTTTTTTCTCTTTACAGCACACAGAGTGCTCAGGCTCCATTTAATTATTTTATTTTTTCTTATTCTTTCTTTGTGCTTTTCTTCCTAAATAAAAGCATGGAGGGGAAAACTTCTTTCCAGCAACTTTATTTTTCATTTTTGTTACATCATTACTATTTTCACAGTTGTAATTCCGTGGTGTTTCTTCCTGGCATAATCTCACTTGCCTAGCCAGTGGAGCCAAATGGGATTTACCAATTTACTTGTGGAAACTAAATGGCCTAATGTTCCTCTCTGGTTATCTACCCTTTCAGCTGGTGGGATATATGCTCTGCCTTCTGCCTGCTTAGTGCCCTGTAGATAAATTTGAAGAGAATTTCTGTAGCTGTCAGAGTGATGGATGGGTGGTACAGTGGAGCCTGCTCAGCCAGAGCAAGTGGCTGCCTTGGCCATCCATCACTCTTCCTGCTGTCAGCCCCTTGATCAGGGCTGCAGAGCAGGTTCAGACTTTGTCTAGGTCACAGTGCCACAGAAAAACAATTAGTTTGTCAAGGATATACATATTTTAGCATGAGGATAGTTGACATCTGAAATGCTGTTGTGTTTTGTATTTGATAAATCATTTTTGCTTTGTTTTGAAGTTGGAGCTTTGTGCTTAGGGGAGACTGAGTGTGTCACGCTGGGTATTCTTGTAATTATAATTGTGGATGGTGGGAAAGAAAAGTGTGTGGCATGTGAGAAAAAAAGAAAACGGAGAAGCAGCATTTGATACCTGAGCACTGTGGAGGCCGAGGTGTGTTTTAAAATGGCTGTTAAAAACAGCTCTGGCCTTTTAAAGCATTTAGGATTTTTCCTACTGGTAATTTTTAGTAACTCTGATACTTTTTGGGTTTTAGGTCATTCTCTGGCTTGATTTGTTGGCTCCTTCAACTCCCCAACTATTTGTGAAATAGAAAAGAACCAGACTAAATGGAAAGATTACTTCTTACTTGTGTTATATTTCACGAAAGCTGGTGTTTCTCTGTATTTCTTTACATTTCATGTGTTCAGCTGGTAACTTAAATTTCTGCTCTTAAGTGCCAGGGTGGATTTTTAATTCAGAACAGTCTTTAACACATGCTCATGACCTTAATTTTTTTTTTTTTTCTTTGCCTTTAGAGGTGCTGGGAAGAAGAAAGGAGAGATACTGAACAATTCGTTTAGCTGGCAGTGAACCAGGGTTAGCTGCTAGAATATTTATTTTGTTCCAGAAGATTTTACTGTTTTTTGAGGGACTTTTCCACAGTTTAGCAGGATGGATTTGCAGATATGCCCAGGTTCTGCTGGGGACAGCCCCACAGGAGTGCTGCCCACTGCTGAATGTGTGGCTTTGCTCTGGAGGCAGCTGGCTGTTGTCACCTGCTGGAGAATGCCTGAAGCCTGGGGTCGTGCTGAGGAGGAGAAACACTTGTGATATGAGCATGACTGTATCAGCATCACACACCTGCTTTTTGGGCACGAATCAGTCCAACAGAAGCCGGTCACAGAAGCAGAGCCTTGAGGTTAGAAGGGGTTAGAAGTGCCTGATGCACCCCTGAGTGCGCGGAGGAGTTGGGGAACAGCAGGCTGCCGGTGCTCTGCAGCACTCCTGGCACAGGCTGCGAGTTGGGAGCCGTGTGGGGGCTTCAGTAGGAAGGGCCATTCGTGCCTGGCTGAGCTGACACAGCACTCGTGGCCTGAAACAGGGCACACATCTTGGTTCTTCTGCACCCACAGTTACCCTTCAGGAATAGGTGTGGTAGCACCCACTGCCCATGAGCTGGACAATCTGCTTGTGTGCACAGGTAGAAACCGATTATCCATGGCACAGGTGCTCTGGTCCTGAAGTAGCAATGATATTTTCCGAAAGTAAATTGGTTGTGTTTAGCATTTCAATATCTGAAGAAGGTGTTGCAATATCTTGCAAATTAAATGGCCTTGCAAATCACTGCAATCTTGTGCACTTAAGTGGGAAAGATATTTAAAAACAGTCTTCTTCCTGAGCAGTTTGTGTGGCACAGTGGAACTCTGCAGGGACAAAGTGACTGTGTTCTGGATATGCTGAGCAAGTGCAGAAATAACTCTGCTCCTCGTTCACTAATATTCCTGTTATCTATCACCAGCCACTCTCTGTCACCCGGAACAATTGTTTTCTTAGAGGCCTGCTACATATTTGTGCTCAAATGAGAAGGATTTCTTCTTGGAGCTCTTACCAGTGGGATTCGTAGGGGAAAATTAATCTTTGCCAAATTTGTGTGTTTCACATTTTCAAGTGATCAGTTACATTTATCAAGTTCCTGGATAAATTCAGGTTATCTTCAGCTGAGTAAAATTGTGATGCTTCTCCTTCATAGCTAAGGCAGGAGTTACTTCTGTGTGAATGTTGTGCAGACAGCTGCCTGGATGGCTGTGAGAAAGATGGCATAGCTCAGGCTGTGTTGACATGTTGAGAAGGAATTAAGCTCTCTCCACACATCTGTATTTTAATAACATTGCTTTTTCCAGTGTGCCTTTGCACAGTGGAACAAATCAGAAATAGCCACTGAAGCTGAAGGCAACAGAGGATCTTGTTCTAGCAACAGTGTGTTTCCCAATCCTTTTCCAAACCTTTCTTAGACAACTGCTTGTTTCATTATCCTGTTCAAACCTATTATCCTGCTCTATTTGATTTGTTGCTGTCCTGTGTCTCACGTGATGCATTTAAATCACAGGGTATTCATGACATGAACTTTGGCTTGGATTTAGAATTATAATATACAAGTAGAAGATAGACATTTACTTTCAGGAAAGAAGAAATTTGGCAGCTGGCTAGGAAAAGATGGAATTTCTGATTATTAGAATAACAGTAAGGGCAGGTTTTCATTACTAAGCAAGCATATAGGCATTTCTGTTAACATGCCCATAACAAGGTAGCTTGTCACACTAATTTAGTACCAGGAAAGTACCTACATTACATGTAGGTGAAAGTTGTGGAAGAAATTTAACCTGTTCGTGGTCTATTGAGAGAGAAGATGAGACTATAATTCCAAATTAAATTAATAAATAAAAATCCCTGGTAGTGGGGAATAGTTAATTGCTTCTTGTTTCCCATAGTTAAAGGAAGTTTATAGAATAGGCTGACTGAAGGACTCTGAAGGGGGTCCAAGAGGAATGGTTTGGCTCTGACTTCCCCTCCTTTCAATAGGAGTGGAGAATCTGTGTTCTGGCAGAGGTACCAAGAGTATGAGGTCTGTATCTGTTACAGAAGCTGAAAGTCAAGCATCAAGTTGAGAGGTCACAATGCATGCAGTAAATATTTAAATATGCTTTAAAACAAGTACCTCTGATTTTAAAGTCTTTTAATATCTTATAGAATATTTGGACAGGATAATGATTCCTGCAGGCTTTACTCATCCTGAAAAGTATTGAGTGAAAGCTCAGCTGGCTTCTATTTTATCCTGTTGTGTGTCTGTTTGGTTGCTTCACAAGTGGGTGTTAAATCAGCTTTATAGGGACACCAGGGCTAATATTTAATATTTTGAATTTCTGCAGCATAATCACCTGGGCCATTAGGGTAACCTGGTAAGGAGGGTGATGGGTGTTCACATGGGCAGTGAAAGAATTTTCCATCTCATTTCAGTGGTCATAAAGCCACATTGGAATAAATATAGTAACTGAGGGATAATACTGCCAAAGAGAGGACAGTTTTAAGGAGTAGATTACAGACCATTAAAGAAGGAAAAAATTTGTAAGAAGACACGAGCATCCAATATAGTAAGTGCAAGGTATGAGTTATTCAGTAGCTAGGGGCTGGACTAGTTATCTGTAACGAGCCCCTGGAACTGCACCATTATTAGCATCAGGTGTTTGGCATGTGAAGCTGAATTTTCCACCTTAAAATCAATTCAGTGTGTTAAAGCTAGAAAAGACCGCTACAGTCTTGTTTGTACCTTTGTTTTGTCAAAGAGCACTCATATATTCAGCCTAACATCTAATGTTTAACTTCATTTTCAGTATCAGTTGTTCTCTATCAGTCCTTGGCCAAGCCTGATAGTTACCAGTTCATTGTCAGGAGAGGTGAGATATAAAAGTAATGCCACTGAGGTGTCCTATATATACTGATTTTAGTGACTCTCCCAGTTGCTCAAAAGCTTTTCTCTCCAGGGCCCTCGTATGAACATGACCTTCTACAATGCTAAATATTAAAACAACTGTTTTAAGCTTCATGTTTTAGTTTTAAAAGCAAAGGAACAAAGTGGCAGTGGGGGCCAGCTGGCAGACTTGCATAGCAATGCGCAAACCTTTCCCCTTTAGACACACCAGAATTTAAATTTGCACTTAAATCACGAGTCAGGATGAATTTAAGCCTATCCAAGAACTCGTTTATGCACATCACAAAACCACCGCACAAATTAGTACGGTACTTTTCATTTGGCAGTCATTCCTCCAGAGACATCCAGGACAGAAATAGCAAGGGTACTGCAGGCCAGATATTTGCTGGCAAAGCTGCCTGTGGTAGAAAACTTGTTCAGCACCTGCCTGTTTGTGCTCTGCCTGGCTGCCATCGCCTGTGTTACACTCTTGCACTTAGAACAGCTGGAACTGGCCACATGATTTGGGAAAAACACTGGGTTTTGTTGTTTAATCTGAGCTAAAATTTTAAGTGCAATTTTTAATGAATGAGAAGACAGAAAAGAACAGCAGGTCTGAGCAGAATCACTGTTTTCAGAAACTTGTAATTTCTTAGGACACAAGCTTGGAATTGGTTGTGCCAAGCAGAGCACTTGTTCCTCTTTTCCAACTGCACAAATCCCAGTTAAGGTTGACAGGTCACTTTGTGGGTGTGGAGACCTTGGAATTTAACAACTCATATCTTACTCAGATTTTAAAAACTGCAATATTTGTTAATCAGCCTCTTTACTTCTGCTTGCCCAAGTTCCTGTGTGATGGTAATGCCAATGACTTTCAAGTAAACTGTCTGCTGTCAGGAAGAGATGTGAATTGTCAATTAAAAGTCAAAATTGGAAAGTGGGTCAGGATGATCTTAAATCCTCCCAAGGTCACCTGGTCAGTGCTGGGGGACAGATCTTTGTAGCCTCATGAAAGAAATCTTCAGTGCCAGTTTCTTTTTGCAAGACCCTGAAGAAAGAGGCTCTCTGTGCAACATGAAGACATGGTGATATTTGTCCCTCACGTGAAATATCTAAAATTGTGTTGTCAGTGGCAATAAAGAGAATGTGGGAAAGAATCAGGTTTTACCTAGTGATTTTTGTTTTTCCTGGAACATTAATCTATCACTGAATGCTGCCTGGATAATTGATGAGATAGCTGAGAGTCTCCTTTTATCCATATGCTCTCTCTGACAACTGGTGTGCTTTACCTTCTGGAGAGCTAGAAAAGCTCCAGGAATTCCTCTTGTTGGAACTGATGGTAACATGTTCACTGGCAAAACTATTAAGCCCTGCTTTGTATAATAAATCACGAGTCAGGATGAATATCTTAGAAATTGAGAAGCCTGCAGCCACTATTGATTACTGTCCCAGCAAAATCTCTTTACCAACATGTGTGCAGGATCTGTTGCACCTAAGTTGCAATCCTTAAATACTTTAAGGCTTTACATCTCCTTGCAAAGTCTGAGAAAATAAATTGGATATTCTTCATCTTATTTTTCAGTATGTGTACAATCTGTAAGAAGTTTTAGTGTATATTAAAGAAAAACCCCATGATACTTTTCAGAGAGGAAGATTTTTTTACAGCAGCCTTCTTTGACACTTTCTTGAAATATAGACTTATAATTAGAGGCAAAGCACCAGAGAAGAATCACAGAGTAGAACAGAATCACAGAATATGCTGAGTTGGAAGGGACCCATCAGGATCATTGAGTCCAACTCCTGGCCCTGCGCAGAACACTCCCATCACGCGCCTGAGAGCATCGTCCAAACACGTCTGAACTCAGAAATGATGTCCACAAACTAAAATAGTAAATATCCCTAGAACCCCTATTTTTTTTTTATTTATTTATTTTTTTCATCTTGTGTACATCAGAACTGCGTGTGCTCAATTCAGAACTCCCTTGTCATGAAAAAAGCAAGCAGTCTGTGCTGTGTCAGCTCCATGCTGCTCCCTGGAAGTGAACCTCATGTTACTGCTAAAAGGCCTTGGTTTCCACGGGATCAGTTTGATCCAATTGTGTTAATCTGTGTTAGTCCCTCTGCTCTAATTGGACCAGGGTTTAACGCTGGTGATCAGCAGAGTTACTGCTCTTTATTGTACTTGGGAATTACTGCAGTGCTAGCCTGCTCCAGCAAGAATAGAAGATTTTAGCTATAATTATTGCATGAAAGGCTGTAATTTGTAAAGACATATTGTCACACAGCTGGGGGAATACTCCCCCCAGCTGGACACTCACCAGGCTGCTCTGGTTACCTCCTGCCATACAGCCTCGGGTGTTGTATGATTCCTGCTGAAATGTAGGAAAGATAGGCACTGCAGTTTCTCTGGTATGCTCACGGGTCACAGGCTGTCTTTTCATTTACATAAAAATGGGACCTCTTGACTCAGCTGCCATAATATTCTTGAGACAGCACTGATTTCCAGCCCCAGTCTCTGCTATCTCAGGCTGGAAAAAGATGCACTTTGTGGGGGAGATCTGCGAGTTTAAAATTCAGATTCCCTGAATTGTTAGGGTTACAAAAAGCCAATTTTTTCCGTGTTAGTTATACAGAAAGTATATGTTTTAAGACAGATTAGTAAATCTGTGTGCATATTTATTGACTTTAAAAAAAATTTTTTTTCTTTTTCTAGCCACAGTGGTGTGTGCTCAGGTTTCCTGTCAGGGTTGCCTGCAGAGCCCAGGGGTCCCTCCTCTGCCTGTTTTCCTCTCTGTATCATGATCTGCCTTCTAATATACAGCTACTTTCTCAGCTTTGCCTCTGGTCTGCTCTCAGTTTCTTCATCACTTGTTTGGGAGCCTGCCTTTATGACTTTTAATTTGTTTCATTAACTGAACTGAGGCAGCGAAGGTCAATGGAAACTCGTGGTGACTTCCCAGGGAGGGGGATTGCAGACTCTCTGTACAGCCATACCTGGTGTTTTATAGAAGTGTCTGTTGAGTTATGAACTGCAAGTATTGTGATTTTTGTTCACATTACTGTTTATTTCCATGGATTAGACTAATGACCTGTTTGCTTTGTTCTCAGGTTTATATAAATGTTTATTTTCTGTAAGAGAGGCTGTTTCACTAGAACTCATGGGTAGGGACATTGTATTAGGCAACTGACTTTTTGTAATAGAAGTACCTTTCTCAAAAGTGGTAACAATGCCTTACAGGCTTTGCACTTATCTGTAATGTGATGTGATACAGATTTTATAGTAAGGCTTCAAAGAGTTTCCATATCTGAATCACGTAGATGGGTTTTTCAGTCAAACGTTTTTCTGGCTTATGAAAGCAGATGGAGAATTCTTGTTTTGTTTTCTTGGTTATAAAGGGAAATGAATTCTCTTACCAGTAAATGATTGCAAGAGGCTTATTCATGCTGTGGTTTGAGAAAGTGCATGGAAATATTGCAGTGATGGAATTGCAGCCTTGCTTTGAGTCCTGCAACATAAGTGGGTTAAGGGGTTCACCTGTAGGATTCCAGTACAAGAACAGTGAACACAAAAAGAGACAGGAAAATAGATGAAGTACAAACAGGAGAACAGGTAATCCTTGAGGGTCTTCTGAAGATGCCTGCCTTGGCTGGTTCTCCTAGGTCTAGGTTAAGCTGAATTTTTTCTCCTTTCTGGTCTTTCCATTGAGACATTAAGATGTCATTTCAGGCTTTAAACTATAATTTAGGAATTTCTTCTCGTTGACTAGTGTACTTTCTATTTCTGTCTCAGGATAGGATGATGCAATTCTTTCCTTCCTGGTGCATGACTTAGAATATTCAAAATTCACATTGCTCTGCAGGGACATTTGTACTGATGCAAATGACATAAAAACACCAAGTGTGCCACGTACCTGTTGGTGTCCTCTACTCTTGTGTGTCACTGCAAGCTAAGTTGAGGGGCTTCTTCCTGAAGTTACTAAGCTTTGAGAAATGGAGTTTCTCCAGTGATGTTCAGATCCAGATATCTGTTCATTCCAGCTGAAGGAATTGCTACCATACTGCTCAATAGTTGCCTTTATTTTACTGAGTCATCCACCTCTGGCTTGTGTGGAGGTGTTTGCTGTTCCTTTGTTTGGGTAAGGAGATCTGGTCACTCTAAATGGATGGCTGCCCTGGGTTTGGCAGCTATTTATATCTATTTATTAACTTATTTTAGTAAGGGAAGATTCTGCTGTGCGTTCCTTTCTTTATTTTCCACGCAGAACTTGGAAGACTTCCTAAAACTCAGCCCAAAAGTTCTGCTGTGGGTGTCTAAATAGCACATTTGATAGAGACAAACCTCACTATAACAGTGAAAAGGGTGAAGCAGAGGACATGAAGGGTGCAAGAATGTGCAGCCTGGCATGTGATAGCCTCTTCAAAGCTTTTATTTTAGGCAGAAATTTAGGGAGTAGGACAAAGATAAGGAAATATCAAGTCTAACCTCTGACAGTGGGAAGATAAAGTGATTGGAAGTAGGAGTAGGAAACTCAAGGGTACTGCAAATGCAGGGGAACAGATGAGGAGAAATATTGGTAAGCAAAGCTTGGTGGTGTCAGCTCAGCAGCTATTGAGATACCAAACATCTTGCAGAATTATTTAGGAATCCTCCAAATGTGGGTGAGCTGGGAGAAATGATGTGTGCTAGTAAACATAACTCCTCAGTGTGTGAGAGGGTATGTGCCCACCTAAAGCCACGGGCTAAAAGTTTTATGCCCATGCTGGGCATAACTTGTGGTTGAATAGGAAGAAGCTGCAATTTCTGAGCTCCTTTTGGGACTAGGTGTTGGGAATAGAGAAATTATGTTTATTTTTGCAGATGGTAAAGAGTGTACTATGACTATTGCCAGTGCAAGGACCAAACAGCATAAAAAGTGTTAAAGAGAATTGAGCTACATATAAATAAAAGTGTGTGTGCAGAGTGTAGATTTCACTACTCTAGCATTCCTGGAGATTTTTTGGATCCTACAACTTAGGGCATTGGCAGTCTTGTCCACAAGTTACCAGGATCTGCAGTGAGAGCAGGAATATTCAGTGAGGCTCTACTCAGCTGCACATCCAATCTCACTGTTCAGCTGTCTTCCAATCCTGGACTCTGTGTCAAAATGGAAACTATGAGGAAAAAAACCCTAGGAGCATCATCTGTAAAGATACGAGTTTGAAAAGTCTTGTGTGTTAAACACAGGAGGAAAGCCTCTCACTCTGCCTGGTGTCTCTGTGTCAGCTGGGCTGCCTGTGCAGCCCTGGATGCCACAGAGCAAAGCAGACACACATCAGATGGAGAGGGACCAGAGGCAAGCAATAAAGATGATTAGAAAATGCAAGCTATGAAAGCAAACTGGAAGAATTTTTATTTTTGTAGTCTGGAGGTGAAGAAGGTTGAGAAGATATACACAAAATCTGCCCCTTGAATGAAGAGAATAATCTGGTTTTTCATGTCTTCTTGGGACAGGACAAGAACCGATGACCTGAAATTAAAAGAAAAGAGATTAGGAGTTAGAGAGGAAGCTTTGCAATTGTTCAGGATAATTTGTCACTGGAATGGATTGCTTAGGGCTGCTGTGGAATCACTTCAACTTGGTGAGATTGGGCTTGACAGACATCTGCCAGGAGTGCCAAAGGTGCTGGTACTTGTGCCTGGGAGTAGTAAGGTGAGCTCAGGGACTACTTGAGCACCTTCCTCCCCTAGTTTCTCTGATATGCATCTTTATATTTCCCTTTCCCACTGCTGCTTTCTGTGACTCCCTGCTCAGTCAAAAAACTTATTTAAAATGCTTATTTGATACCTACTTCAATCAACCATCAGGAAAACAAATACAGTGTCTGGTTTTGACAGAAGGAAAGTTAGCCTGAGACAGATTTTGCTACAGAGACCAGCTTTAGGGCTACCACAATTTTTAAAACATCTGTTTCGCTGTGGTGTAGCAGGAAGCAGCTTCTATTACACTTTATCAGCAAAAATTCAAATCCCTAAGTGACAGGGCAAGCTTAGAAGGAAAAACAGCTGTTGATGAGACTGTGGTGCGTGTGCTGTGGCCTCAGCAAAATAAAACTTTATAGGAAGAGAAAGCAAAGCATCTTTTCATTCAGCTTTGAGGAAAAATTGACATGGTCCCAGATTATCGAACGGATTTATTCAGCAGTTTGTGGGACGTGTAACTCCCAGCAGTGCTCTGCAGGCTGCTGGCAGCTGTCAGTGACCCTGGTGCAGGCAGTGCGTTCCCCAGGGCTCCCAGGCAAGGCTGGGTTCAGTGCAGCAGCCGTGCCACCGGGGCTGAGGAAGCACGGCAGTGATTCCTGTTGTATAATTCATTTCTCTTGGATAAAACCGAGTGGTGAATCTGGTCAGCTCGATGTAATTGGACGTGTTTCATTACAGCACTAGGGCTACAGAAAGGGAAAGCTGGAGGTCTGAGGTATAGTCACACTCTCTAAATTGCTGGTGCTCAAATACTGAGCATTAGTTCTGTAGTACTAATTAAATTTTGCCTGGTTTTCTGTATTTTCATTTCGAAAGGAGTTTTTGTTTGGGGTTTTTGCCTGTATTCAGATCTAGAAGGACTTGTTAAGGGGACCACTGCTTTGGGAGAAAACACACAATAAACCATCTTTCTCTTATGTTTTTTTTTTCTGTCTGTCAGATCTTGGGCTATACATTGACTTTGAAGTGGAACCTAAACAAGATTTGTTGCACTGAAAAAATATGGTGTTAAATTGCTCATTCCTCTTCAGTAAATGGTGGGGGGGGAAAATGTGTGATCATTATTTAAAAACAAGCAAAGCTGGAATTTTTGCTACAAGCAGGGCTTTTATTGTCATTAGTATCTAGAGGGATATTAGAAAAAGGACTGCATCATAATATCCACTTCATTCCTTTGAGTTCCTCACTGAATCTCTTTGAGTAACAGATATTCTTTTCAGACAGTGGCTTACTTAAAAAGCATAGGCATTAAATTGCAAAAAAACTCTCAAACCACCCAACCAAGTATCTCAAAGAAAAAAACCCAAACCACCCAACACCAAATAACAACCAAATAAACAAAACACCCCGAAGTTATTAACTAATATGGCTACAAACCTGTATTGCAAGAACGCATAAAATACCCCAAATTTGGTGAGGTGTCTGTGTGCGTGGCTGTTAATGAGCTAAGTGAGCTGAAAAGTAAACAAGATGTGCCTCATTTCCCCTGATGAGCTTTTCTGTACAGGATCCTGCAATGTGCCTTCAGGTGAAGTGTCAGAGATTGTACTTTCCCTGGGGAGAGCCAATTCTAATTAAGCAGTATACAGACAAAAATCATTTCTTTGTTCTGCTTTTACAGAGAAACACTTGAATACCGATTTTGGCACTGTATCACTGCTGAGGACATTGGCAGTGGCACCTCACCTGTGCATCTCTGAGCGCTGCACTGGTACCATGGGATGGAGGGATGAGCATAAAAATGGTTTCCACAAAATCAGCAAAGTGGAGTGAACAGTAGCTGAATCTCATTACATCAGCTTTACATTTGTTTCAGACAAGGCACAAATAATGAAAATTTGTTAATTAAATAGTGTGCTGGTAATTTTTTTTTGCCCTCATGAGGTAAATGGTACACTTAAAACAGTGAAAGTTATTCTAATGGGCATATGGAAAATCTATCCAAACAACACCGACCTCAGTTTTTGCAACAGACGAAATTCCTTTGATTAGATGGGAGTTGTAGCTGCTTAACCTGAATTTTATATGAAATATTTTCCTAAATATTTCAGGAGTTGATGATGCAGTGTGGTGCAGCACAGAGAAAGACCTTTGTATAACTTTGTGTGTTGGTAAATGAACTTAAGACTGCAAAATGGCAAGATTTGGATTTGCTGTGTTTGCACATCTGGATTCCAACATTCAACATATTGTTTTAAAGTGCTTTAGAAAGAAGAGTGAGATTACATTTGGGAACATATCTGGGTTTAAATTGGTAGTTCTTTTCAATGCATTTTGTTTGAGGTGAGCTTTTATGGTAAAGGTTGGGTTTAGTAGCCATATTTGTACATTCATTGGATGAGACTGATCTTGGAGCACGTTTCTTGGGATAAGCTTGAGAGATATTGTACAGTGATTGTGGTTACATACAAACCTGCCTTTCTTCTCAAGAACAAGGTGGGAGTTGCTTATAAAGCATGGAATTGGTATTAAAGGAGATTTCCTGATTTGTGGGTTACCTTTTCTCTGTCTGCAGTGGTATGCTTGAGGCAATGATTTATTCTAATAACATTATTTTTCAGAGAGCTGTTTGAAACTTGCCCTGCAGTTGGTACCCAAGAGGTTTTGCACTCCTTCAGTTTTTTATGCAAGTTCAAGCTCAAATAAATTCCCAGAATCTAACATGTAAATTATTCAAACAAATTTGATTTCAGCCTTTTTTGGTGGGTGATGGTACATTTCTGTCTTCAGCAATCAGGTCATGGCCATCAGAAAGCACCTAAAACTGCAGGTCATTATCTTGAAGTGTAAAATATGTCAACCCTCTGCCAGGCCTGCAGCCTTCCAGAGGTTCAATATCCTAGCCATTGTTTAATTTGGCAATCCAGGCAGCTTTGTTGCATGGGCTACAGTGAGATATCATGCAAAAAGCACAGGAGTAGTGCTCTCCAGCAGCCATTGTGCAAGTTGCATATATTCTTTAAAATGCCTCCAGAAATGACAAACCCCTTGAAGCTAAAGCAAGATGTTAAGTTGGTGAGCATTCCTCCTTTTGGCTTGAGCAAGATGACTTGGCAAACATATCAGCTTCAGGCTTTGTTCTCTCCTCTTTTTCTATTGTCAGGCACACAGTAATGCCAACAAAGACCTGAAAAGCCACTTGGAGTAATATTAGCTAATGTGATGTTGGCAGAGTGAGAAATCACCACTGTTCTACTGGCAAAGGACATTTGTTTTGCTTCCTTTTATTACTCCTGAAGTCTCACTTTGGGAAACAAACTGAGTTATCACTACAGGAATCAAACAAGCTCAGTTACAGGAGGCATCACCTCTCTGGTTCAGGCATATGTCACCTGCACACACTCGTGGAGAGCTTCATAGCTGTTTTTGTAACATTTATGTGTTTTCCAATATACTTCCTTTCTGAGTATAGTGAACAATTTGTAATCTATTTCTTTTCTGTAAACAGAAGACTCTTTCTGCAAGTTACTGAAATTCACCACTCCTTTCTATTTTGGTGTAAATGTTTGAGGCTGATTTGTGTAGTTTCATTTTTCTCAAGCACGGATGTTCTTGTAAGTGCAGTTGTGAGAGAGAGTTAATTAGACTTTGTGGTGGACTGCTTTATTGATTCTACAGACCATTCACTCTGCAAAACTGAAAACATTCATAAGCATGATTTAGTACCATAAGGATGGTTAGTAAACATCTTGAAGAGATATCTTTTAACCTGAAAGCTGACATAAGTAGTTCAGAGACCTGGAAGCTGCAATAGAGGTACCCCTCTCCCACCCCTCCTCCCAAAAAACCCAAACCAACCAATGAAACAAGCAAAACACCAACCCAAACCCAGCCAACCAAGCAAAAAGTCCCACAACTAACCCACCTCATGAACAACAGCAACAAAATACTCATCTGGGGGACTGATGAGACTAAGAAACACTGTGGGTTTGGTGTTTATTTTGTTTTTTAGGTTTTTTTGGTGGCTCTTTTTCCCTAGTGGTTGAAATTTATGGGTGACATTCATGGAATATGGCTAATACAGTTAAAATAAATGTAGAGGAATGAATAGTGATTACTGGCTAACATCAGAGTTTGGTTAAGCTTAAGGCTGCGTTGATTACAAGAGAAGGACAAGCATGCATTACCATCTTCATGTGTGAGATAAAGAGGATCTAGTTTGAATTCAAATTAATGAAGGAGATTTGGAGTTGCTTGTGTCAGGGAGGAAAGAACCTGACAGAGGCTTGTTTGTTGTGTATCAGAAACAAAAAGCTCAAGTGAGAATATTGGAAAGAGAGGTTCAGTTCAGGACCTTATCTGGTGTATAAGGACCACTGTGGATTTATTGCAAATCAGATAAAACTACACTTGGAGGAATGTTGCCACTTAGTGAAATTACTGTATTGTAGCTGACCCTCAAAACTGATGTCAGTGGATCCAAAGGAATCTCTTCCTTATGCCACAAGTGACTGGGCTACACGTTCAGTTCTGAATAGTGCAGTGAGGAAAACAGTTTATTTTGTTTATTTTGTTTAGGTGGTGCAGAAACAACAACAGCAAACCCCCTTAAATAATTGTTTAGATAGTATCATTCATTTAAAATTCACTGCTGCTAATTAAATTGTAGGTCTAACAAGCTAGGAGGCGAATTTTGGCAACGTACTAAACCACAACAATTATTAATGTAATTAAGTTTAGTTATCTGCGTAGATGAGCAGAATGGTGCATTTAGTATAGCAGGAGCATGTAGCTTAAGCTGAGTGGTGTAATGGAGTATAACATAAGAAAGAGTCATCACTTTTTCCCTTGAGCAAAACAGCAGCAGGAGGAGAGGGTGCCTCAAAGGCACATTTTGCAGCATTGGAGCAGAAATTACTGATTGATAACAGAGGAAATTTAATACCCTTACTCTGACTTGCTATCTTTTTTAGTAAAGCCAAGCTCTTAGAAACAGCTAATTATCATTTCAATAAAAATACTTAGGTGACAACTGTAAGCCTTCATCATTTCTGCACGTATGTTAGCGAGCTCTTTTGTTGTTTCAGTATGTGTGAAGGAGGAAGTTAAGACGAGCAAGTAAGAAGAGATCCGACATCCCTAAAATTACTATCACAAAAAATACTGGAAAGACAAGACAGGTTGTTTGGTCTCAGCTGCCCCCTGAGTTTAACTGAACATGGTGTGAATTATTGGTGATTTGTTGTGCCTCAGTCAGTACTTCTCTCATGTGCCTCATTGTGTGTGTGGGCAGGCAGTAGCTGAGACACTGAAGACAAGGGGAAAACCCTGCTTTTTTGCCTACCTAATAATAAAATCTTGTTTTTAATCAAGTTTTGAGATGTGTTTAGGCTCTGATACCCTGGTTAGCAGTCCTGCAAAAAGTTAGGCTCTTTCTGCAGCGTCCAAAAGTGGTGGACTGGTGAGAATTTCCCATTCCTGGTACTGAGGTCCTGCAGCCACGTGTGGCCAGCACATTGTCACAATCTCTGTTGAGTCAGCTGGCTGAAGGGAGCTAAACATTGTCAGCATCCCCGAGGCACTTTATTGATCCTGGAATCAGACTTCATCTTCCCCACTTCTCAGGTAGCTTTTTAGGTGCTGCACATTGGTGCTTGCTGTGTGCTGATGTGGTTGGCTTCAGCTGGAAACAGCTGGCGAGGATTACTTTCCTCGGCTGTCATGCTGGCTTTTACAACCGATTTTTGGCAGAGTGAAGGACTGAGCTACATTCTGCAGCTAGAGAAGATGCTGACATAGCTAATTCCCATCCTTTTGTGGCTTTGCAAACTCACTGCCAAATGGCTGCAGTTCTGAAGAGCTGCAGTGTATACAGAGAAAATGGTTCTCTTCGAGCCTTCGGGTTGCTGGGATTTAAAAGAGATTTTCCAGGGATCGTGGGCTTCTGTTGGGCAGTGTTTGAATACAGGTTCTGTTTTGAACTTATGGTTTATTGTATGTATTTTCATGAGGTGTGTTAGGAACAGATGTTCCTTTGGGAAAATAACCCTGTCCCTTGACAGCAATTTTTTTTCTTTTGTTTATGTTCTTGGAATTAAGGCCTATTCTGCCTTACCAAAAATACTGTTTGGCAGGGTTCTTGCACTGTGTATTAGCAGTGAAGTAATAATATATTGTAAACAATTTCAAGCAAGTTGAAGAGAAGGACAATGCCATCCATATGTGCTGTAGAATGAAAAATCCTGAAGCAGGAATTGGGGGATTTCCTATGGAAGTGACTGTGCATTCTCAGTATGCCTCATGTATTCTCCACACGGATTGAGAGATGATGTTTATACACACTCAGTTACTGATTTATTCATAATATTTTGAGTTATTTATCCTTGGCTTCATACACGCTGTATTTTTTTGTATTTTTATTACAAAGCAGAAAAACAATATTCTGAGATTTACAATATGTGTTTTTAACTGTTAACTCTATTTAACTCTGTTTTGTTTCCTTTCTCCAAATTTACTTTGTATAAATAAATGCAAGGGAAGGTCTTGACAGGGCTGTTTAGTTTGACAGCAATTTAAACAGTGTTATAACAGGGGTATTTGTGACAGAAAGTTTGAAATATATAGTTGTGAATAATCACAATGGAGATGAAGGTTCTGCTTATCCTCTGGGAAAGCCCATAACACATCATGCACCTGAGAGTCCAGCCAGAATTGCTGGGAGTTTGAGTATTAAATGCTGCAATGCACCATGTGCAAGCATTATATATGGAATGGTTCACAAGTAATATTTAATGATGCCTTTGTAAAAAATCATTCAACCTGCCTGAAAAGGCTGAACAATATCAGAGCAGGTTTTGCTTTGACTATGAGTTACTTTTTGACTGTATGACCTCATAGGCAAAACAGTGCAGAAGGTGTCTATATATTAATGCATGAAAACCAAATGTTTGTGAGGACACTTCTAAGTGTACAAACCTGTTTTGTTGAAAACTTCTAATAATGTGCAAGTGTGCTTAGTGTGATGGGATAAAAAGAAGTAAGCAATAGGTGAGATCTGTCATGGTCAGCTGTAGCTGGTCTTGATCCAAGCTCTCAGTTGACCATTACCCAGTATCATGCCAGGAAAAAGAGCTGTAGCTCATTTATTTTAGTGTTTGGTAAAACTCAACCTAAATTAGCCCAATGGGAGGATAGTCTGCTCTGAGAAGTGGTTTTTATATTTGATGTCCTGTAAAATGAAGTCTGTCCTCTTATTCCTCGGCTGACCCAGATTCTCTGGTTTGGAAAATAAAGCTGTTGCCCTCTTCCAAACAAATGTGTAACTTTAGCCCTGTCAAGGCACTGCGGGAATGAGGTGGCAGCAGAGTCCAGGAAAAGAGCAATCTGCAGACTTTTCCCTAAATTTTCATTTACCTACTAGACTCATAGTCTCTATCAAATACTTAGATGTATTTGATTTGTCTCAGAAGCAAAATCAGACCTTTAAGTCAGAGAAACAGCCAGACAGGAATTGTGAACCTAGTAGTGAATTCAGTGCACTGCAAGTGAGAGCCAGGGAGCTGCTGAAGCACAGGGTGATGTCCAGAACAGGATATTGGCTCCATGAGTTCATCTGAACGTGGCTGGTGTGAGTGTGTGAGTGATTAATGCCTGGGGCTGCTGGGTGATGTGCTGCAGTGAGGGCAGAGGAAGGAAGGAAGAGAGGAGGGAGAGGGAATGTAGATGGAACAGCCAACCACAAAAACATCTCTTTGATCTCTGGGGGTAAGAAAAAAGCACTTAACAGTGAAAGGATGGGAGTGGGGGAAACTGTACAGCTGGACTGTTTGAAGCTAAATTTTAGGACCCCAAAGAAGCAAGCAGAGTAGTTATGATTGCATAATATTATAACCACAGCTCAGAAGTGTTAAACAAACATAGAATACCTGACTACATATATTCTCTATAAACTTCCAAACCACAGCTAAGCATAATGTTTCATCCCCTTCCTCCTGTTCCATTAGTTACCCAATGTGATAGATTTAGAGAAATTGCAAAAAACCACAATTGCACAACTGGAGTTGATTGGGTGTTTTCATAGTCTTGAATATCCAAATTTGCATCATCATGGTGTATCATAACCTGCATTTTTCAGAAGGAACTTTTTTTTTTTTTGATTGTTTGGAGCCATTTTCCAGAAAACATCCCTCTTTAGATTATTTGTGGTTTCAGAGTGTGTGAGCTGTGCTCAGTTTAACAGCACATATGGTGTGTTGAGACTGGCATAAGTCCAAGGTTGTGCCACCATGTGGTATTTAGAAAAGGAATTTGGGATGAACATACTGTTTGTTGCCAGAGAAATAAAGTCTGAACTCCTTCCTGAAAGGTAGGTGTTGGCACTGCTTGAAAGCTCTAGACCATGAGACAGAGCAGTGGATCTTAGAGTGAAGACTGGCAGGTCTGTGTGGAGCATGTCCCATGGAGACATCAAAAAGTCCAGGAAATCTCCATCTGAACTTTGTGTTTCTTTGTGTGCTCCTCCCTTTCCCATCTCTCTCATTTCTCCACTTTTGAAAATGTTTATCTGTGGCAGCCATGTGAAAGAAAACAACATTTGTTTTGATCACTGGGCCTCAGTCTGAGATTGGGGTTCAGACTGAAGTCCAGTGGGCTGGACATCAGCCCTGGGCTACTGTGGAACAGGATCATATGATACTTCTCCTTCTTGAGCACATTCAAAGAGATGAAAAAATTACATTAAAACCATAATATTTTGGACTGCAACAATTTGGTCTTGTTAATGAGAGGATTTTTTCAACTTAAGGATGATGCCCTGGATGTTTGTGGAGTGTCTGTATTGGAGATGATGGGAACTGTAAACCTTTGTGTCTGATACTGCGTAGTACTTCCCTTATTTGACTGGCTATGCCAGATTATCTGGCTTTTGAAATTATTAGGACATACTTGTATTTCTACAAAGAGTCACTCTACATTAGATTTTTAGTTAGGTTTTTTATTCATTCAAGAAAATTCTAACTTATATAATGTTATAAACAGAATCCATTCAAATGTTTTCATTCTTCCTTCCATTCTTTCCCATGTGTTGTGTTGCTCCAAAGGAACAAGGGAGATGACCCTTTGCAGCAGCACAAGCCACCAAATCCCTCACAGCCACAGCCAAAATGTTGCCCAGCAGCATTTCAGCACAACACAGGGCAGCTTGTTGCCATTAAACTATGGGGGTTTGTTCATCGTTCCTATCTAAATGTACCTCCCTCTTCCTGGAAAATTACGTGGTTTAAGTCCAAAAGGGAGTTTGTGTAGACTGCAGACAGCACCTTCATGTTTGCTCAGATGGACTTCTGTGACATTTCGTAAGGCACAGGATGTTGCTGATATTCACAGCTATCTCCTCTGAAGGGGTGTGCAGTTGGGGGCTGGATTACTTCTTTAAGGCTAGAAAGCAATTGAAGTCACTGTTAGAACAAAGTGCAGAAGGATGGCTTGTTCCAGTGTCGTGCCTTGACTAAAAGGATACTGAAGCTCATCCCGAGCCAACTTGTTGCATCTGTCCCGTGGTTCTGGGCTGCTGTTTTACTCTCCCCATCCTGACCCTGGGGGAGGTCTGAGGCTGCACTTTGTCCCCTGACACAGCAACCCTGCTGTAAAGTTTCAGACCTTTCCTTATCTCAAAGGACAGTTGCAGCTTCCTTTGAACCAAGACGTTCCTTACAGCAACAAACTCATGGCTGTAGGAAAATTATGGCATCTCCCAATTTCCTTTTCATTATGTTCTTTGTTAGGATTTTTGTTGGCATTGTGCCAATGCCTTAACGTCTTTCTTTCTACAACCAAGATAAACTTGTTATTTAGACTTTCTTTTTTTCTTTTTCCTTTTT
>WEKY01044968.1:4213-25913 GCA_013390045.1 Picathartes gymnocephalus | reverse complement strand
AACAAGAGGCCTAATTTCCTTCATCACTATTGAAATAGAGCGAAATTTTCCAATGGTTCATGAAAGTGCTTTCACCACTGAGCTATTGGTCACACGCAGATCAGACCACTGGGAATTATCATCTTAAAAGGTGGAACACAGGATGTCTCTGCATAGTAAAGCCTCTTTGTAGTTCTGAGAGAAAAAAGAAAATTTTGACTCCACTACCTGCAGTCTGGCAGATTGCACATTCCTAAGCAGTAGCTCTTACTAAGATCAGTGAAAACCAGAGCAGCAAAGCTAAAGAGAAAAAATCACAGCAAATACTGCTTTTAATCTAGACAAGCCCTGACAGACATCAGCCTTCCCTGCCCTATGAAATTATGACACCACCTTATTTTAAGAGAACTCCCTCTTGTCTTTCGCATGATATGCATACCTTACTACTTTACTCTTCTCAACCTGTTGATTTTACATAACTAAGATGAGTGTTATTTCTGGGAGGATAAAATTAATCCTATTCTACCAGGAACATCTGCAAAGTCGTTAACATTTTCAGTGAATGCACCTTTTTTTCCCTGTTTTTCTAGAAGTATCACTCTTTATTGTAACATCTGCCTTTCACACTGAAATGTCTCATTTAAGGAATCACTGTAAGTAAACAGTGTCTTCTGAAGCAACAGACAAGGCTTTCATGAGAAATAATTGTTTGACTGATATATTTCCCAAGAGACTACAAAAATTATTTCCAAACTGCACCATCCAGGAGAATAAAAATCCAGCCATTTCTCATTAAACAAGGTCTCTTGAGGGCCAGCTCCCAGGGCTGCTCCTGTGCTATCTAGCTACATTTTCACACTAAATTCCCAGACCCCAAATTGATTTTAATCAACTCGTTTTTCCCCAACTCATTCCACATGCGCTCACTCTCTGTCTTTATTTATTTATATTTTAAAGTCTAGTGATTTTGAGATATTGTCTTTCACATTTATAACCTCAAGGGCATTTGAAGTTCCAATGACATTGAGATCGACACTCCAGATGACACTCAGCTTTTATCTTATTTATCATCCTTGACTTGTTTCCCAGCAATATGAGGAGCAAGTACAAAATAGCCTGTACTTTTACTGAGTAGCCAGCAAAATATATCAGAATGGAGTCCTGTCCTCCAGGAAGAGGTACCCCTTATCAAGTCCGTAATTTCCAGCCAGTCAATATTAACTAATTGAATTTCCAATGATTAATGATCTATCCTTTTTATAGGCTTTCCTTATCTTTCTTTTCTTTTTAAATCTTGCCTGGGAGGTCTATACCAATTTTCAGTGATTTTTAGGTTTTAATTTGCCTATCTTTCTTCTTCATCTAAACTGTCCCTACTCAGGTGTTCAAACTACATATGCCATTTATTTCTTTAGTCAAGAAAGCTTCTTCATCCATATTGCCATACGTCTTTCTGTCCAGCTGTGTCTATGCCTTTTACTGTATATATTTATCAAGGTGTTTCAACCTTTATTCCTGGGACATGTTTACAAGGTGGGTATTAAGAAAAAGATATATTTGTGTACCTAATTAAAATCCTACTTACAGTTCTGTTCTTATAAGAAAGCTGGCAGCTCTACCTGCATGGCATAAGTACTCTGAAAATACACACAGTACTGAAGAAATGAGGTGTTTCAATGAGTGTGACTTTCCTGGGTAGTGTCAGTCAAATATAGACATCTTGCTATTCTGCAAAAGCTGCAGATATTCACCTCAGCTGAAAAATCTGACCCTAAATTGCTTAATATTAGTCAGTCATATCCGAAAATCATCGTTTCAACAAGTCTGTGCTACAGTATCCATGTGTGCTTGATGAGATTAAGGATGCTTATAAATCACTTGTAAAGTTATAACTGTTACAGAACATGGAAGACACTTCTCTGCAAGACAGCAGTGCTATTCATTGAGCCAAACACCCATGCAAATGAAGGAGTAGCTATTGCCACCAAGAGTGATTACACTGTAATCAGACACAGACTAAAGATGCAGAGCTCTGACCCTTCTGCGTGTTTACACTCTTTGCTGCTAACTCTACTCTAGTGGCATGAGGCAAGATTAGGTCAAAGATAAAGATTTCTCACTATCAAAACTCCATTTCATTCAGAAGGTCAAAAGATAATGGAAAACAGAAATCAAGTCTGTGCTGCTGTACGTGCAGCAAGCACCCTGGGGCAGTCAGCACTGCTCAGCCCTGTAACTTCTGCTTCAGTGCAGCATCCAGGCTACCCTCAGTGATTTTAACTGGTGGAGTTCAAGCAGAGCAGAAACCTGAATTTCTGATACCACAGACTTACCCTTTACAGAATCCTTTTGAATGTCATGGAAAGGTTTAGTGTTACTTACCTAAACCACTTACATAGCATAGCACAAGGATACCTTGATTTGTTTAGTGGAAAGCTTTGATACTTTTTACATCCATCACCTTGGAAACAAAATGTGAATTTGTGGTTATTCCCTTTACAATGTGAGAAGTGCTGGATTTACAGCCTTGACAGCTGATTTGCTGTTCATAGCCACTGACACATACAGTTCAGCAGTAAAAGGTTGGCACTTTATTTTACTGTCCTGCCAAGAAGCCTCAATCCTGCCTGGGAAAGAAACTGCAGGTTTAGCTCCCACCTCCCCACAGTTTCTCCCTAAACAGTGTTATCTGTGATTCTTCTTGTAGTTTTGTGACTTAGGGTGAAGACTCCTAGTCCATATGCATTAAAGTGGTTGACACACAAGTTTAAGAGTTTCAGTATAAACTCTTAAACTTTCTCTTTTTTTGTTTTTAATTTATTTTCTGTATATTGTATTAACCAAAATAAATCTTCTGATGCTGGCTAGTTATAATGTCATTCATGGTCCTGCTTTCACCAGGTAATATGATGCTAATGGAGAAAAACAACTGCTAATTTTGCACATCATCAAATTATTTTATATTCAAACTGACAACTAAAATTTAAGAAATGCTCAGGCCTCAAAGTTGAAACTCACTTTCTTTTTAAGTAATTGCTTAATATTCAAAGGGAAGGTGCCTTCAGTGTTTGCTACTTTATATGCTGTGCAATAGACACTGGAGAGACAAATACGTCCACAGAGAAAGCGAAGGAATCATCTCAATGATTATTTTGTGCTACATGGTTATTCTTGCTAAATCTCTTGGGAGGCCTCACCTTAGAGCTTTTACTGGTGGCTTTTCACTTTTTCCTTCTGTTGGTGTAGTAAGGCACAAAAAGCACAGCCACACTCCTCCTTTGCCAGCCATGGATACATTTTCAATTTCAATTGCCTTTGATTGCTATATAAAACTTCAACTCTGACTTGACTTTTAGGAGCAATTGCAAAGGAGTATAGAATAATAATCAGGAACCCCTTGAGCATAAACACAGACTTATTTGGGCACATGTACTCACTCCACTACAGAACAGCTGTTGGCAGCTTGGATTATTTGTACTGATACGTATGTGAGGTTGGTTTAGTAACAGAAGAGGTTCTAATAATCCAGCTGCTCTACAGTAAAACAACAAAAAAATGGAATAGGCTAGACATAGACCATAATTTAAAATTTTTTTCAGTTCTTTTAGCAGAACAAAAATCTATTATATGTGAAAAATGACTCTCAAATATTACCCGTATAAGTACTCACTGAAGTACCCAGACCAACAGCCCTTTTTTCCCAAAGTACAGCTGTGGTTTTTTTCCCCCTTAAACCCATCAGGAAAATAAAATTAATGCAAAACTATTTGTTACTAAATGGGTTATATTTGCAGACATCAATCCATGAAGTTCTGGAGGCCTGGCAACAAGTTAATGAGGTTTGAGTATTCAGCAACTGAGATAAAACTGACCCAGAGAAACAACAGAGCTGTCAGGCTGTCATTTCTAGCTGGCAGCATAATGAAACCTACTACACAGGGCAGTTAAGAATAAATGCACAATAATAAGCTGGTTGGAAATAACACTCTAACAATCTTTTTCCTTATTTAGGGATAACCCTTCTTAACTCAGTAAATTGTTTGTGTATTTATTGATTTGACAGATATGCAGCAAAAGCAGTAACCACATGGAATAAATGTGTACTTATTTAGCTGGGTTTCTTTGCGAGGCACAGACGTTATTTAATTTTAAAGACAATTCTCTGGGAGAATAATTAAATCCATGTAACTCAAGTATTACTGCAAAAATACCTGTCACAGCATTGAGCAGCATTTAAATATATACTGTTTGAATTCTGATGTCAGTGCTCCCGATTGGAAGATGACAAAAACTGAAAGTACATTATTGCTGAATTTTAAATACAATTTTTGGATATACTCAGGACATGCGAAAAGTGTGGATGTTATTATAAACACCTCCATCAGAAATTAATTTCTCCTCCACAATCTGAGTCAAGGAGAAGAAATGAACTTCAATTTCTCCTCTCCCCAAAAAGAAAATTTGCCTCTGTTTCCCCAGATGTGCTCAGCACTAAACCTCCCAGTGGGTCCCCAGGCTTCAGCTCATGGGTATGCTCTGCCCAAGGGTTTCTGCTGCACCCAGCAGCCACACTGACAGACATCTGGAGCACAGGAAAACAGATGGAAGCTGTTACAGCGTTCATCTAAGAGCTTCTTGCTCTAAACAGGTATTACTGGTTCCAGTAGTTCGGCATGGACTGTGAGTAACTCACATCCCCGGCATTCCTGCCAACGAGCCCTACAAAGGATCACAAACGCACTGACAGAGGGAACTTTGCATGAACTGCTTAGACAGCAACTGTGTCAGATACCGAAAACAAAAATGACTGCAAAGTGGAGCCTGGGACATTCACCTGGTAGGTGGAACATGATGGGTAAAAGTTCCTGAAAAGAGAACTCATAGGAGAATACATTAACCTATGGGATATTGAGGGAAATGAGGGAAAAATTACCATTTTCATTCTGTGGCAGTTTTTTGAATGTAGAGCTTAATTTATCTGGCTTTTATTGCAATCTTTGAAACATTTCTGTGTTTCAGAAATACCATTTCAGCACTGCATGCTCATTTCAGCACTTCTGAAAGTGCATTTTTGAGGAACAAGTAATGCAAAAGGAAGGTAAAATTCACCTCTAACTTCTGAGAGATCTGATTGGCTTGTATCCCTCCATTGTCTGATCAATGCCTAAAATAAATTTCCAAAATTATATAATTTGATGCACATTGAAAAAAGTTAGAAAATGTACTTATTCTAGTATTTAGAACAGAAGTGAAGCTGAAAAAATATCCCGAAATATTGTGGAAATGGCCTCCTTCTCCTAAGATTAATAAAACCAACCAAGCAAACAGACCCTCCACTCTTTTCCAACTTGAAAAGGGTTTACATAGTAAGACAGGATAAAACTGATATATGTTCCCTTTTATTTCTGTCTTAGAAATCTGTTGTTTATCAATTGTTTCTCAATTGAAAATTTAAGTTTAACCTCTCTGAAGCTATAGCTACACTATAAGTGTTTAGTAATATAGGGAACTCCTTAATTCTAGGCCAGAACATGTGAGGGATGCTCCTATACAAATGCTAGGAATGTGAGAATTTTAATTTGTTTTTCCCTGTTATTGCCACCTCTTTTTCCTATCTCTCTGTGATTGTTTTCCTGTGTCATCTATTAACTTAAATTTTTTCAAGTTTTCTTCCATCCTTTCTATGCTATATTTTGTGTTAAGTTCTCCCTTTAAATAAAATTAGAATTAAATTTTAGCTCAAGCTCAGGAAACAGTAAATTTTCATGTCTGGAACTAGGTATTACAAACCTGTGCATCACCCTCATAAATATGGCATGTCTAAGAGAATAGAAAATGTTCCAGTATGTATTTATTTTTTTCCTTTCTGTTGAACAATGCTGGTAATCCAACATGAAAAATCATGCCATTTAGGATTTCCACAGCAGCAGATGATACCATTTCAGGGAAGAATACAGATACTTTTAAAGTCTATAACTTTTTTCTCCTCATTGTCCCAAACGAGTTAACACTGAGTCACTGATCTTCAGGTGGCATCATAGAAAGAGTTAAAAAAAAATGAAGAACTGTTCTTCTGCTATAACCTTAATCCAAAAAGGAGGACTAATTTTCCTTTAAAGGTCTTTTACACTGTTTTGACAAAACCATTCTTGGAACACTATCATAATTCTATTTTAAAAATATCTTACTGCTGGAAAGGTAAAGGAAAAAAGTAATTGCATTGACCTGAGTGCTAGAAATTTGCATGAGTTATGAATGACAGCCTGAAAAATCCCAATCAATTAAAAAAAAGGAACTTTAAAGATCATTTAATTGAAGCAGAGTAAGTTGAAACTTAAATAATGTCAAAGGAAAAGTTACCATTTTCAGCTCAGTACACATGATAAGACTTTGAGAGTTGTAAGTACGTAATACCATCTCAGGAATTTAGTAGTTGGTAAAGATTAAAGCTTACTGTCTCCACAGGGTGCTGAGCTCTTGATTCATGTTTTTTATAACACCAAGTCTGGATTATTGTAATACCCTGTTTGTACGCCTCTTTGATACAGCGGTTTGTCGTTCACAAGCTTCACCATGCACAGCTTATAACAACTCTGATCCTCAGTGGAACTGAACTGTATCAACATCCGACCAGACTTGATTGCCTTTCTGTCAGATTTCAAATGATTTTTAAAATGTGCGTTACCCACTTTTTTTCACCTTTTTTTTTTTTTTACATTAACCTAATGATTTTTCATTTTCTCTGCTTGCTGCGTATTATTGGCTACAGACTCTGAGAGCAGCTGTGCCCTCAACATAACAAGAAATAGAGCGGGAGAAAGTGCTCAGACTAGGACAGATATTAGAAATGCATGTTTTTTGTTGTTCTCTTGTTTCATGTTTCAGAGTGTGTCTGGCTGTGGAGAAGCAACACTGAAAACTTGAGAAGTACAGGACAATTCAGTCTTTTTTAAACATACTTTTCATGTTTGAAACATGTCATCGGAGAATAGTAGATAATATTTTATGAATCTATACAAATTAGCTATTCCAGTTATATATTCTTATGAATCAAGGCAATAATACGAACAATTTCTGAGAAGTCATGGAAATGGGAAAACATAGTAAGTGGTTGGAGAAAAATAGTACCAGTGGATAATAGAGATAGCTTAAAGATAAAAGAAGAGGGTGTTGTGCATGGTGCACCACCACAGATGGTAATCTTTTAAATTGTCATTCTCTGTATCTATTAGGATAAAGAAACAGTTAAAGTAGAAAAAATAATAATCAAATATTTAGGCTTAATTTCAAGAGAACTCAGCGCTCCAAAGATAACTGTAAATTTCATTGCAGTCTTCCAGTTAAGTAAATAAATGTTACTTGAACATGCAGGGAGTACCAATACAAAATGTACTGCAACTCCAGCTCTGAAAAGAAATGTGCATAGCAGAAATGTGTACAAGAACTGAGTGAAATATTACATGAAAATTTTAGTATTTTAAACCATTAATTACAGTATTCCTGTGGATTGAAAGATTTAAAAATCAAAACCTAGGACACTACTGTGTAAGGGATCCTATTTCTCTTCTAGGTAGGTAAGATAAATATGTAGGTAAGTAACAAAAACTGCTATGTCACAGAATGCTATATCAGTTGTCAGTAAGGATCTGAATGTATAAACGGCAATTGCACACAAATTATTCAGGTTGGTCTGCAGGAATTTAGTTACATTTTTGCAGAAAGTGGAGGGAAAGGAGTTACTCTAAGCATTACAAAAGTGTTACCAAATGACAACAGCCTTGCCTGTTACAGCAGGCAAAGCACTGGAAACTGCAATGTCTCAAACCATCTTGTAATTATTGTAAGGATCCACTGGATTAATGGGTAATCCCATCTGGCTAAATAGAAATAAACACAAAACTTTCTTACCCTGATTCCCACCACCATTACAATGAAGCATGATGTCACCCCACCTAATTACAGGTGCAGGGATATGGCCCAATATTATGTTAATAATCTCAAAGCCTTTTCTAGTATGAGTGCTTAGCTTCTTTTTTGTCTTATATAGTTTTACATTTTGTGTGCTTTTATCCTGATTTCCTAGTTACATGGATAAAGCACATTCGCAATAAAAAAAAAAAATGTTGTGTGGCAATTAAGTCTTGGGTTCTTTCCTTCCAGATTAGTTTCATCTCTAAATTACTACTTCAGTATAATAATCTCAGATTTACATCAGCTTTGCTGAATTTCCAGATTCACTGAATACAGTACTGTAGACAAGAATCTTTCCCATTCTGATTTTATTGGACAATCCCTTTTCTCTACTTATTCCTCATTTTTATGAAAACACAGATTTCCTCAGAAGTTTTTTCCCTTCTCTTTTTTTTTATTTGTTTGTTTGTTTGTTTGATGTTTGGCTAAGTCAACTGCTTTCTTTACTATAGCAATGAATACATTTCAAAATGGGTTTCATTGATGTGGCTGCTGGATCTGCCTGCTCTGAACTGGACAAGCCTCTGAGTTAAAATTACAGGGACAGTAGAACAGAGCAGCACAACCTTGGACAAGCAGATAAAGAATGTAACTTGGGCAAACTGAAGTCATGCAAAATGCAAGCTTCATGCCAGCTCAGCTCTGCAAAGCTGACAAAGCAGAAGTCAGGCAAAGCAATGATACTGCACTTACCCAAAAGCAGGGGTCGAGGAGCAGCCACCAGGAAAGGACATTGGACTTGGGCAAACATCCTTCCCTTAAGAGAAATGAGAATACTATTAAAGAAAAAAAAGGCATGAACTAAGCATTTCACAGAATTATTTTGGATTTTTTTATTTTTCTTAAAGTGAAAAAAGAAAGGGGTGAAGGCATCAAGAATTCTGCCTGCTTGCCTTCTCTTTTTGACTCACTTCTTAAAAGAAACAGGAGGCTCAATACTGAAAATCCCAGTAAAAGGCAGGAATTTCTAGGAAGCATTGTACAGGATGTCCAGGCCCCAGAGAGAGGCAGACACATCCCTGCTCTCACCATTCCCTATTGGCTGGTTACACTGTTTTCTCACATGATTTTCTCTCTTGTGTTCTGCCAGACACTCATCTTCCTCACAGTGGAAGGCAACATGACAGAGTCTACTTACAGAACAAATGCCCAACCAAGGGAGATGTTACTCTTGCACTAAAGATCCTTTGGGGTTCTAGGTGTTCAGTGTTCAGTCAGCCTTACTCTATACCACTCGGCTCAGGATTTACTTTTGACAGCAAGATAATTTGCTAATCACTAGACTCTGAAGTCAGCGCTCTGCTTTTGTATCATTTCAGCTGCCAGCACTCTAAATGATGCAAACATTAGCATGAACTGCTATAGTAGAAGAAAGCCAGGAAGACAAAAGACTCCTCAGGCTTCTGGTAAATTTTTTGCACTTGTGAGGGGGTATGAAATCTAAAGAGAGGAGCTAAGCCTGCCACTCACAGTTCATTGCTGGACTGTGAATGGCAGGCCACTCAGCCAGAAAACTCAGAGGAGGTCAAAAGCTAAGTTATTGGACAGACATGATGCCAGCTAGATCCTTTTAGTAGATACTCAAGCATATTTCCTTACAGAACATCTTATTTCCTGTCTTCAAATAGTCACTCTTCTACACAAACTGTTGTATTCGGCCTGAGAGCCTGTAAATAGACATTTTATCACACACAAAAGCCTCTGGTTTAGGTAACACAACCATATCCCTCTAAAAATCTCTCTGTTCATGAAATTGAGCTCCTTAATGATCCTCTTTTATGCTCCAACAGATAATTTCTGTTTGCATGTAAAATGCATATATTTTTCCACAAGTGTTTTTACTTTTGCAGAATTCAGATTAACTTTTCCTCCATAATTTAAAAAAAGCAGAAGCAGATGGGGTCCAAGGTAGTTTTCCCTTTGGGAATGGCAGATATGTAAAACTGGATCACTGGCATTTGATCCTGTAATCAGTGAAATGTTCCCAAACTGTCTTCCTAACATTTTTTTAAAACTTAAATGTCATGATGAAAAACAGAGAATGTAAAGACTGTAATAATATTACAGACAGTACTGAAACGGATTAACACCAGTCATAATAATATTAAGAAAATGAGAGAAAAAATTATATTTAAGTACATGGATTTAAAAAAAACCATTAAGTATTAAGCCTATTGACTTAAATTACAATATTCAAAAAAGTTACCATCCATTTATAATAAAGATAAATCAGACTACAAGTTACTTATATTTAAAGTGGGTAGAGGTTTACTTTCATTCAGAACTTCCCTTAGATACTATCATTGTTCACTGAGGTCAGGCTCAAAAACCAAACAGTGTTGTGTAATAAGGCTGTAAACAATTTAATGCTAGAGAATAAATTTTAAAACTTTTAATTTTATTTCAATTCAGATATTAATTATTTTTTAAATTTTCTTTTAATTTAGAGAACATTCTGGTGGAGACCTTTGGTTTGGTTTAGTATTCACACCATAGAAAACCCAAATATTTTCACTCTAACACACAATTACTATTGACAGAGAAAGAATTCAAACTGTGATGCATTAAGGACATTTTTTCTCTTGCATTTTGTTTCCTGAAATCACACCTGAAGCACACCATCAAAATTATGTGATATTGATGCTACTCAAGGAACAGATAACAAAACACCCTAATGTCAAAAGTAATTTCATTTTTCCACCAAGAAGAATGAGGCCATCTCTAAACATATTAAAATATTATTCACTTTGACAATAAAACTAGTTCTGAGACATGAACTATTGCTATATTAGAGAAGGGAAGCAATCAGTATTTTTCATCTTCTAAGAATCTCTATAATACAAAAAATCCATCATTGTCTAATGGAATCATTAAGTACCTGGAAGGCAAATGTCTTTTCTTATTTCCAGTGTGAAATCTAGTTTGAAACAAGCACTTACAGTTAACTCACTTCTCTAACATCCAGAAAAGTTTGACCAGTAATGAATGAATATTATCCATATCTTTTTTCAAAATTACTTAAATTTTTCATTACTATTCCATGGTGCATTGTTGTATCATTAAAGAGTCCTAAAGGGATATATATATGGGTCTGCACTAATACTCAGCAGTGTTCCTAATGATAATATTTCCAAAGATTTTTAACCCAAAGCAGTTAGTTTTTCTAAGTCGTTAACTGTTATTACTCACCCGCTGTCATATTTTTTTCTGCTAATCTATTAAATTTATTGCAGTGTGTTACAGTAATGGCAACGTTTGTGCTATATATGCTAGCTGCATTCTATAGAGGCATTTTAAAATGTGCTTAATGTCAGTTTTTAAATCAAGGAATATGGCCGTTAAGAACACAATTTCATGTATTTCATTATGAAAAGTTTATTTTAACTGCTTGGTAATCATACCTTGTGGATTTAATGAAACACATGCTCAAAAAAGAGAAATGCACGGGAATGTTGAGTAAACCTTTGAAATTAAATTCATATGTACAAATCAAGGGCTTGAGTCCTTCAGCTGGGACAGGCCAACCCTTTCCCTGGCTATGTATAAATTGCTGCTGCTTCCTATCAGCTCTAGTAGTTCAGGGATCATGACAGAGACCATTCCAGTTTCGTGTTCCATGTAGTGTGCCTAACCCCTCTAAACTTCTGAACCAAGAAGCTGCATCACTGTGATGGAATTTCTGTTTGCTTGAGAACTGCCTCTGATGCGGGGACAGGTATTTATTTTTTACTTACTTAAGACCCAATCAGCACAGCCACTCCATACTGAGTGCTTCCTTCTCCATGCTACATTGGGGTCACCCATCTTTTGCTTCCTAGAACCCACCGCTGTGTCACAGTCCCAGCGGAGTCAAGCTGCTAAAGGGACCGGCAAGCCTCCACGAGCATTTCGTATTACACTGCTTTCACAAGGAGTGAAGTGTAACTAAAGCCCTTAGACCTCTCCCACTGTAGCTCTCTGGACCTGCATAGGATGGGGGAAAGTACTGTCCTAATTAAAATTACAGGAATTTTTACCATTTAAGTCTACTGTCAGTTTTACCACCAAAATTATTACTAAAGCCAGCGTGACTATCTGAATCATAACTGTAGGCACACGGCTAACAGGCTTTGGAATATGAAACATATTGGGATTAGCTGACAGTTGGCTTTAGTCTGATGCTGGAGATAAAACACAGAAACTGTAGCACAGATACATCTTCAAGTTTGTCCACCAGAGAAAGATCTCTTAGTTCCAGGTCCCTTAGTAGGATATTTTATCTTCATGGCAAGTTCCCGCCACCATTACTACAGCAGCCAATTCATTGCCATTAGAAATAAGTTTCACAATACCTAAAGAGCTCTCTGAACATCACAAGCGCATTTTAGCAGTGCTATTAAATCACAGTCTCAAAGCAGCTTTCTTTTGCTGCCAACCCAAGCTGTTTTGGAGATGACATTAATGGACATGTGCTTCAACATCTTACTGAAAGCTGCTGAGCTATCTGGACAGCTTTTTCTTTAGTTAGACTTTTAAAGGCTCTGTAACATCATATTTTAAAACATATATTTAAATAAACCACTTTTATTGTGTATTGAGTCATAGTTTTCTGTAATTTTAAATTACTATGTTTTTTGTTTGATCCCTATCTTTTCATAAATGTGCTCTGCTTAGTGGAACTTTACAAAATGCTAAATTAATGATCAGTTTTCTTATTTAAGACCAGCAGCTAACATCCCTTTTCTGTGTGAAAATACAAATACAAAAGGAAAGCATTCAGATCAAACTCTTAGTTTCTATGGTAATACCATGAAACATAGTAGCGAATGTTATTTTAAAACATTCTTCCATTTCCTATTCAAATGGTTAGTACAAAGTATTTTTTGGTATATTTAGTCAATATCAGACCAATATCTCTGTTCCTCTCCTGCCAGGCATACTACAGACAAGGAGGGGTCATACTGCTTAACAATATTGCTGTGGGAGACTGGATTAAAAATAACCAATATGACTTTAACACGTTTTTCATTTTGAAGAGAATGGTAGAATTCCAATTCTTGGATTTTCTCTGCTAGTATTGGACTATGTTTTAATTATTATTTCCCCTAGCAATTAACGGTAGTAACACAGGGATTACTACACTAAATCAGATATGGGGTTCATCTTGTCTGATGAACCTTCTTCAGACTGCCTGATCATACATGCCCTACCAAGATGGACAAGAAAACTTCATATCAGTAGAAAGAGGCTGGTTAGAGAGTCTCTAACATTAATGCTACATGGTTCTAGTGAAAAGGCCATGTATGCTTTCAATACCAGAACCATGCTGGGTGACCCACCATGAGGCTGACAGAGTACTGTAACTCCTAGTTATAGTTATAGACTTCAGAGATTTTAATTCCCAGATAGAGTCTAGTGTTTCAATCATATAAATTCCTCTGGAACTGTAACTTAAACAGCAAACACTAGAGTGAAGGTCTTCCTTACTCATAAAATCAATTTTGTTTCCATGAAACATTATACCTTAGATCTCAGGACAGGCTCAGACAGTCCTTGACCTCTCAAATTCATCAATTTGTTGTTGTATTGGTGTATTCCATGACAAATGTGGCGCTGAAATTTGCACTAGTTATCTTCGATGGAATGTATCGGCCACAGTCCCAAGTATGCTAAATTAGCATAGATTCATCTGTGGAAAAAATCACCTAGCATGTAGTTCCCAAGGCAGGATTCCTTCTCATTCTACCACTGTCTACAAAGTCAGTATATTATACTTGGATGGTGACAGTATTGCCTAATCCAGCATCATCTGACTTCACCGACAGCACTGCTGCACAATTCAGAGTCTAAGCGGCCATCTGCTGTTAATTCTTTTGTCATAAATGGACCTGGGCTTGGCTTTTGTAGTTCGGTTAATTGTCTGTGGCTTAATGTGCCTTGTAGTTCTGTTAACGGTTATTTACTACTTCTGTTAATCGTTTAATAGCTAACTAGTTCAAGGTTACTGTTGGTATATTTGGGGGTTTTGCAGTTCTGTTAATTCATCTGGGAAACTTGGGGGTTGTGATGTAACTTGCGGGTTGGGATGTTATGACTTTTAGCGAAGCCTGTTCTAAGTATAGAGGAGAGACAGAGGAATATATACTTATATCAATAATATATACTTATAATAATACTTATAATAATAATATGGAGGAGCAAGGAGGAGAGACAGGGAATTTCCAAAGGGGTGTCACCGGAGTCTTAGCCAAGACCCCTGACTGGACCACTAATAAACCTATCCCACGATGCCGAGACATCTCCCCACCCCTACGCCTTGACAGCGAGTCAGCAACCTCCAGTCGAGATGTCGCCAGGGGGAGGTCCCTCGGGAGGAGGGTGGGGCTGCCGGGAGGGGCATAAAAACCATGCCCCCCTGGCCAGTCGTGGTGTCTGCCCCATCTACAAGGGCGCGACACCCAGAGCGAGTCCTCCCCCTTAGGTCCGTGCCCGCCGGCGACAAGGAACCTCAACTGCCCCGCATTTCTTGGTGGCTCAGTAAATCCGTCAAAAGGATTATTGGCTCGATCGTCTGTCATTCATCTTTCCAAGAAAGGGGCTCCCATTTATGGGGGCAAACAGGCATTAATTCTCACACATCTTAAAAATGTATTAGTAACATATTCAACCATGTACACAGATAGAAGGAGATTAAGAAAGCAGCAAGGAGTGGAACTTAAAATAATACATATTGATGTAGTATCACCTTGATTACCAAGTACTCATTATATATTAACATCTTAATTAATAAGTACAAAAGCAAATTTTTCAAAGCCGTTTTCATGAGTCCAGAGCAAGACTAGGAAAACTTGCTGTTCAGAAACCTGGGAAAAACTTTTCCTTGTCAAAATAAGACAATAAAAAATAAAAATTCCCAAATCAGGTTCATTTTTCAATAATGTTCTGTTGTCCATGGCTGTTCTTATATTACCAATCAATTCTTCTAAATTTTGAATATGAGGTACTACTAAAGTTGTCACTTAGAAGGAGCCTGAATATAAAGCTTGCTGAACAAGAAGCATGCTCACTCAGTTACATGCCCTCCTGTTTTCTACATATGCCTCTAAAGGTTAATTTTTTTCTTAAGTCATTGGTGATTTGGGGATATCTGAATTTGAAAGTCAAAAAGCTGCCATAGTTTTAAAGTATTTTGCATATAACTGGGCTTCTTTCCAGGGAAAGGAAACGGTCAAGGATGATTCAGTGAAATTAATTGTGTCAGGGAGCAAACACCACAAAATTACAATCAAATTGTTTCTGCCAAGGAAAAAAAACGAGAAAGGAGAAAAGGAAACATGCTTATTATGGCATTTTTGATCCACTTCACATTAAAAAGAAATGTAATATATCTAAATGTATATAAGCACGTGGGTATTTATTTGCACACAACATTAGCAGTTGGATATAGACTCATTTGTGTGAGTCGGGTGATCAGAGTTAATGTTCTTACTTTGAGTGAGGCTGGAAAAAGTCAGTGTCTCACCCTGAGTGAGCACGTGCCCCTGGAGCACACGTGGAGCAACAGCAGCACCTCACTCTCAAGACTTCCTATGGCTGCAATAGAAATGTAATTATCTTTCCAGGTTTCGTGAGCCTTTTTTCCTCTTCTTACTTTCTAGGGAGACACTATTACATCTACTTTGCATCAAATTTCAGCCTTTGCAAGGTAAATTTGGAGCTTCCAGCATGTTTGGAAGAGAGCAAAAATTACTTAATAATGCCCCATGTGAATCTATGAGTAAGGTTGCTAATATCTATCGGACAAAATGATAAGGTGCCTCTTGTTTTCAAGTTATTCTTCTGTAATTCATGCTGTCTAAAAATAACATCCCAGGTTTCAGAGAGTGGCCCTGTGACTTTTATTCATATAAAGCTTGATTTTACAAACTACTGAGGACTCCAGGCTTCAAAAAAGCTTACATGCTGAATCTACATCATATGGCTAGCATTCATGCAATCACAGAATATACTGAGTTTGAAGGGGCCTACAGGGATCATCAAAGCCCAATCTCTGGCCCTGCACAGAACAGCCCCAAGAACCACACCATGTGCCTGACGGCATTGTCTAAATGCTTCTTAAACTCTGGCCGGTAAGAATAAGTGATTTAAATTATGCTACAGACAAATACATGTTTGTGTGCTCTCTGATCTCAGGTCAAAGATCCAGCAACACTTCAGAGCTAAAAAAACCCAAGTAATACCATTGAATTAAAGCAATTTAACTGAATAACTCTTGTTGGACTGAGATCCTTGATTTGAAAAAAAATAGTGCGATTGCTTTCACTCAAGTATGCAATTCACCTGTAATTAGTCCTGAAAGACTTACAGAAAAGCAATAAGGGAAAAGAAAAGAAAAAAAAAAAAAAGAGATACCCAGGTGAAGCTGGACAACATTTCAGACTGTGAACTTATCAGGTGAAGGGACAAAGATTCCAAAATGATGAGACAACCTGTTATTTTCTGTAAGAATAGATGCAGAGCTCTGCTGGTCCACGTTAGTATCTTATGATGTCCTTAAAAAAAATGGAGTCAGCTATCATCACAGCTTTGTTAAGGATATGATCCTTTAGGTTTCTTAGTAAAGGAAGTGATTTGCAAGTTTTCTCTAAAATTTAAGAGATGAAACTTGCCAATGTTTAAATAACTGTTGCTTTACTCGTAGATCTGCCACAGGGAAAGAGAGTCTGTAAAAAATGCAAAGCATTAAAGTGTTTCATTCTACAGCATTTTTTCCCTAGTCTCCTATTTACATTTTCTAAATTGTTTCTGCTTTGATTTGAAATATCTGGGGGAGCCCTGTCAGCTATTGGCTCTGTCAGAACAAGTCACAGACTTTAGCAATCCAGTATAGCAAGTTTCATTTTCTCATTCTCTTCAGAAAAATGACTATACACATATTCACTAACATAGTTCTTTCTTTTATTGAAAGCTGGCATTCTATTCAAACCACTACACTGCATAAAAGGAGGTATAATCATCAATTCTGAAGAAATCTGGGTCTTTTTCCATTTATACATATCTGTATACATATACACACAGATGGAACTAAGAATATGAAGCTAGCTTTACTTAAATATTTGGTGTATTGACTGGAGGCATTACGGGATAGAAAGACATCAGGCTAAGATGAAAATGAGAAAATTGTTTTATACAGATTTTATGAAGCTTATTGTAAAGAAACTGAATTTGTGTTTCAAGTTGAACCTGATATATACTTAGTGGTTTTCCCATAAACATAGCTGTAACATTTGAACAAAGGAGGTTGATTTGTCTTTTTCTAGAATGCACCACAAAAGAGAGTTATATATAGTTTGGGTAGATTTATCCTATATTGTATTGAGCAGGATGCTATTTAGTACTGTTATATAATAAATAGAACTTCAGAAATCACACTGGCTTAAGTGACAGTTCAAATAAAAAAGAATAGATTAGCTCTTCTCCTAGGATGTGACCATGCACTACTTTTAATGGGCCTCACAAATACAGAAGATCAGCTCTCATGAGGAAAAGCTGAAACATTCCACCAGCCAAGCAATTTAAATTCTAACCATTTACCAGAAGGCATAAAGGTCAGATATGTACCTGTATCTCTAGACACACAGATATGTTATCTCCATCTCTGAAGGAAAAGAAATTATTAAAGGGAGGTGGTACATGAGACTCAGGAATCAGATGCAGTCGCTCCTGCCAGATACAGCATCAGGTGAAATCTTACCCATGGGATGAAAAATCCTCCCAAACTCAGGCTCTAAAAGATTCTGTGGATTGAAGGAGAATACTCAACATCAGTCCCAAAGCGTGACTATTCTTATTGAGGATGTTTTTATTCTTACATACCAACTGTGTGAACTGTTATTCTCGCATGGATATTTTGGGATAATGGAAGTATGACTAATAGCAAGTCAATAGTCAGGGATTGACTCCGTCTGTGAATGCTTGGATAATTTGGATTCCGGTGTCTTTTCCTTTAAAAAAATCCACAATGCTAACTTACTTTGAATAATGGAAACTAAATGAAAGCCACACAGTTAATTTTTTTTAATTTTAGCCTCTTTCCAAAGCCTTCTTTCCCCAATCTATTCAGTTCATGCTCTTGGTTAGAGCTGATCTCCCTCATAAATGAACCTCTTTGGAGATATAACCCTATTTATAAATAGAAAACAAATCAAGCAGGAAGACAGAGCAGTCTCTGTGAATGCTGAGCTGAGACAAATGGTTTTTTTATCTAGGAAAGAAAAAATAAATCTTATAGATTCTTTGTTAAAATGCCTATAGTTCATAATTGCTAAATTAGGGGGGGTGTGGCCTCTAACCTTGGCATGGATTTAGTTTGGCAATGGCTGGGAAATCAGCAGGGGCAGAGCACTAAGTGGGGAGAATGATGTAGCACATAACAAGTTATGCTGAACAGCAAAACCATTTGAATAAACAAAATAAAAATCAGGTTTCTGTTTCTCATTCAGATCCTGCTAGATTCAACCATGTAGTTGAAAGACATTAGTTTCACTCTCAGTCCCAGGGGAGATCCTTTCATCCCCAAATTATTCCCAATCAATGTAATATTTGTAAAAAGATGGAAAGATGATTAGGAGTTTGTGGTTTTTTCTTTATTCTTTTCTTTTAGTTCTCATTTAACATAAGTTTTAGCTGCAATTGGTTCCTTGCCCAGTTAAGTCAACCCTAGGTACATCAGAATTTCTTCATGAATATTCACAGAGCTTAATAGAAAAGCTTCCCAAAAATCAGATTTGAATGAAAAGCTAGGACATCTGTCACACAGATAGGTAACCCTGAAGAAGTGTTTTGTTGGAAGAAACTCAAAGAGAAAAGTTAGTTGCAATAAAGAGACTTGCCTGGATTTTTATTCTAAGCAGCAGGGAAAATGAGTCAAAATATCTCTCAAAAATGACATATATATTGTTGTATTTTCCAGTGTCAATACCGTCATCCTTTCAGCAAAAAATCCATGATGTATACTGCTTGTCAACAAAAGGAAGTATTCTTTGCAAAATATGCTGGGTTTTCAAACCATTTTAGAGAGTATATGTTGCAGTCAGTTTCATGTTCGGTTGGTTTGTTCTGGTTTCTCCCCTTATCTGTATTTGGTTCGTCCCGGTTTGACAAGCACTTGTACCCCTCCCCTTGTTGCTCTGTTTTCCCTCTCTCCCCTTGTTCCAGTAACTTCTTTGCTGTTTGGATACCCATTGGTTACACTGAGTGTATCCCTGCCCCCTGACTCCCTCACTTGTTATTGTATAAGTCCATCTACCCTAGAACCCACCTCTGCTGTGTTCCCATTGGTTGTTGTCTCATGTTCCACCCCTTTCGCTAGCCCTTTATAAACCCATGTCTCTGTAGGCTGTTTGGCTCCTCATCCCCTGTGGTGTTGGGGCTCATAGCCAGGCTCCATACCCTCAGCCCCTCCTTTCCAATAAACTGGATTGGATTAATTGAGGATTGGAGTCCCCCTTGTTTCTTTTACCTCCACACGGCTATCAACAACTTTCTCTACGTGGCTTTGGCTGGTCTGTCGCTGACTTGGGTAGTCCACCCAGATAATTAGGTGGCTCCAAGAAGGACAACCCCCACCGACTGCCAGAGGGCAGCACAGAGGTGAGCTGCGACAAGTATATGTGATGGTTAACAAATTTTGGTGAGAATTCTTACTTATTTGCATGAAGTCTTGCTGTTGACAAGTCTTCTTCTATTTGAAAAGGCTTTGGAAGAGGATTTCCAGAGAACTAGGGCAGCCTGCAGAGCGTTCTGCTGTCCTGTGTCCACTGTATAACTCCAGGTAGGTCTCCTAGTGCTCACTCAGAGGATTCAGGTACCACTTTTTCTTTTATTTTCCCTCCATTGCCATTCAGTAGCACTTTGAAATTAAGAGAGAAATTGATCTTTAACAAGCAAGTATATCTTCTCCTACACCCATGAAAACCTCTCCAAACTCAAGCACTGAAAAAGCCAGTGGGATGTCCATGACTTGCATGAGCTCGCAAGTCCTTGTAGAATTTTACAGACCATTGCCCACATGCCCATCAGGGCATTACAGGATTTCTCCTGAATTGCAGGTTCTGTACTAGGGAGCATAGCCCACCATGTTGCTTACATGGAAATTACCAGGGCTTTCCAAACAGAAAGAAATCTGACTTTCCTTCTTGTTGATGTGTCAATGGTACTGAAGTACTTAGTTGTTCAGTTCCCTTCTTCCCACTGCACAGCCCAGTGTAAGCAGGCTCTGTAAAGTCATGCACATTTCATAAACCAAATGAGAAAGCTGGGGTTGAACTGGCTACTCCAATTTTGGGCTTGCTTAACTTTAGAATAGTGGTGAGTGTACAGTACTTATGGCATATCAAAGGAACTAATGTGACTTTAATGGTTAAGATCATTTGGAATTAGAGAAATTATAATAATTTTCAAAGAGCCACACTTTTAAACATTTGATTGTACTTTGGACAGAAAATATTTTGTACTTTTAAATGCTTACTTTCCATTTAACATCTATTAAAAATAAAACAAAACAAGTTCAAAGAAAATATTTGAGTTGTTCCTTCCTGATCTCTGTTAGTACATATCTTCCTTGAACCTGAGCTATCATGTCTGGGTCCTACCCAGTGGAACTTATAACTTGTTTGATCTGTAACTATTTGGTTTTGTGCCCCCTGGACCAAGTACCTCTGGACATATCTGACCTTAAAAGAATTGCTGTTGACTCAGACATCATTAATTCAGCCGTCAACTTTAGTAGTAGTTTGACTCAAGGTAAAGTTAAATCATCCTCTACCTAATCTAGTTTGCTGGAATCCACTCAGTCTAATTGAGTAATCCATTTATTAAGAGACCTTTCACTAAGTTTTTCTTAATACAGAAGAATATTTCAAACATTAAAATCCTTATATGTTATACAAATTTATACCTACAGTTTAAAAACACTAAGACTTTTCTTTTTCATACTTGGCTTCATTGGTAAGGCTCAATACAATCAGATTTGACATTTTCAAGTAGATGTTTCTCAGTTATTTAATGGCAAAACTCTGAATAGAATGTATATGAGGAGATAGACTGTCATGTTCATAGAACTCAGAAAAATCTGCTTCAGCTTCTCATAAAGAGACACTGGGAGTGATTTGCTAGGGAATCAAGGATATTTTCTTCTCCCCCTGTTTTAGAACTAGCTAGTATAAGATAAACCAGTAAGTCATCTTGCACTGTAGTAGTTAACATAGGTTGAACTTGCACCTCTCCCAATTCAGCCTGAATGTGTACAATGATAAACTAAAAAGGAAAGTGTCCTGAAAGGCTCATTTACAAATTCTGTAAAGGGTGTAGGGGCGAGTAGGACTTTTATTATCTCTGTAAGTTGTCCTGATTATGCATGAAATAGTTTGTGCAGATTTACACTGTAGACAACCACCCAGTACCATGTAATGGTCCCATCCAAACAACAGCCCAGGCAACAACATTTCTCCTGCCAGTCATATTCATTATCTGTGTCACCCATTTCTGAAAAGCATGGACAATTGCTAAGCTTTTCCAATTAAAGACTCCATGGTAAATATTTTTTTAAAAAATTTTTAGAAGTTATTTCTATTACTGTTTCAGTTAGGTGGTGAACTGCTATGATGTCACAGAACTCATTAAGCACCATATATTTAAAGTTTTTCTGACCTTAATGCCATGCTTCTAAAACAAAGATTATAGTTCATACTTAGGCTCCTATTCTAACAGT
>WEKY01044961.1:0-16529 GCA_013390045.1 Picathartes gymnocephalus | reverse complement strand
AAAAAAAAATTAAACCACCAACCTCCCTAAAACTCCTTCTATCAAATAAGAATTTCCCATAACCCAACTTAAAGCTGTGTTGTCTTGTTGCCATTGTGCACATCTGAGAAGAGTCTGGCTTTGTCTTTTACCTATCTTCCAACCCAAGTTACAGGCCATTAATGGATTTTGCCATGAATAGGTGTATAGTAAAAACACCAGTTTCTGCCTTTGCTACACAGTTGGCCTTAAGTCTTTGTGCATACATGTATTTTATTCATAATGACATGATCAAGGATTATGTAAGGTCAGAATGAAATAACATTTAGAAAAATGTTTAGAAAAGTTATAAGAAATTTGAAAAGATAAAATCCCCCTTATTTTAGCAAACCAATGTTTATTTTTAAGTCACGATCCCTAAAAAATTGGTAAACCAAAAGTCTGTATAAGTAAATTATGATGGTGGGCCCATACTATTATTTAAATCAATTTTTAATAAAAGCAAAAAAAGGTTGTTTCCTGAAAGAAACAATGAATGTGTTTTGTCACTGTTAGGCAGGAGAAGCACCTCATGTGAACCAATTGAAAAAAATTATTTATGACAATGTCTTCAATTTTTTGAGTAAAAGGAAGACTGTATTGGGAATATACAGTGAAGATTATTAGAAAAGTACCATTTAAAGCAGTGGTTGCAAAAAAAAGTTGGACTTAACTGAGAGTATGCGAAGGCACACTGGTGCAAAGAACCAAAGAGACCTCTCAAGGAGTTACAAGTAAATCTTAATCTGAACAGTAATGAACAAATAAAGCTGAAGTAAGAGAGAAAAGATCTCAGAGGAGAAGAAAATGACTCCCTGAACAAGAGAATTGTTGTATTTTCTACTTTTCTGTAACTTTTACTGTACAAGTCCACCTGACTGAAGAATTATTCTGATAGTGAGTTTTGCCTTCAAGGAGAGCAAAATACTTTCTCAAGCAATGCACAAACTATTTTTATAACAGTTGGTGCTGGAGAAATTTCATGCTGTTTGGTAGTAAGTTTGTATCTTGGAATGCCACAATTGTTAGCAGAGAGGTTCAACTAGGTGAATCTGAAGTTCTGTTCTAGCTTTAATAAGAAAATTTAACTTGTTTAAAGTAGCAACACAAGTATTTGTTATTCACAAAAAGCAGCAGTCTATTAAAAACAAGCTACATTGTTGGATTTAAGAGAAGATGAGGTTCTGGAGCAGCCTGACTGTGTTTCTCACCAGAAATCAAGTATGCAAAAAGTACTTTTGAAGACAATATAAAAGAAAAGACATAATTTAACATAATGTATTATAAAATACAATAATTATCTGCCAAGCAATAAATCACAGGGCTCCATTTAGTGGAGAAAACCTGGTAGATATTGTAAAGAGACATGAGCAGGTAAACAGAGCAGTTACTTGATGTGGGAATAGTATCTTTGTATTTCACTGGGTGCAGTGAAAATACCCCAACTTCTTGCCCTCCTTGTTGCATTAATGAAATGTTATCGACTTTTACATGCCCTGTAACATTTTCAGTTAAAATGCAAACTATATTATGTATCCCAATCAAATTTCTTTAAATTTTGATCCTAACAGTAAGGGTTTTCTGTAGGATATAACAAATACAAATCTGGAAAAAAACTGTATCAATTTCAATTATATAAGGTAACTCCTCAAAAGTTCTTTTCTAATTGTAGAATTACAGTCTAAAAAATACTAAGATGTCATAGACAGGCTTCAAAGTAAATAATTTTTAAAATTGCCTTTCAGGAGACACAAAACATCGAATAGACTTTTCTTAAAACTCAAAGGTAATTAATAAGATCACAGTCCTCAAAGAATCCCTCCAAGTGCATAATGCTTAGGTCAACAAAATATATTCTTCTATTTTTAAGAAAAATTTGCAGAAAATATTTGCTCACTTTCTTGAGAGTGAATACATAATTCTTAACTGTGAGATAAGATGCTAAATTTACATTGAACATGGTTGATACTGATACATCATTTACACTGAAGCTATAAAGACCCCTGCATTAATGACACCCTCTTGCAGTTGGTCCTTGCAAGGGCTGTAGTTCTATTAAGTGCATTTTGCTAATGATTGTAGTGAATGCAAAATTTTCATATCACTGACATGTCTCCTGCAGGAGATTTCTAAACCCCAAGAAAGATAATACCCTTATTGGCATTTTATAAAAAATTATGAAAACTACTTTCCAACACAGGCCAAATAAGACTGAATTCAAATTCCAAGAAGGGATTTTATATGTTATATGTTGTGTGTATACACTTGGAGTGATTTACTTAATGTAACATATAGGGTGTTTTAAATTATGCAAAAATTTAAACTGCAATTATATAAATATCTGTAGTTGTGGCTATTCAGATCACAGTATTTTGGAGTGTGTTTGATGTATTAAGAGTAATGTTCAAAACTTTCTACAGGTTATTTTGTATATATATAGTTATAAATTGAGTAACAGGGTAAAGCATAGATTTTTCCAAAACAATATGAAAGCCAAATTCAAATTTTTAAAGAAAGGCATTTTTTAGATCAGTTAAAAAAGCAACTAAAATTCTTAAAATAGCTAAGGTACCTTTCTCCAGCAAAAAGAACTCCAAAAACTCTAGAGAACAATACTCATTTCCTCATTTTAATGCTTTTTCTTTAACATCGGAATTTCAAAGAATTATTTCCAAGGATTTAAAGCAATTGAGAAGCAGTGGAGGATGAATATATAGAATCTACTTTTACTGGTACTGGGATTTGCAGATGAGGTTGTCTCTCCTCCTAATCCTTAATATACAATGTAGTGATTAGTCAGACTGTACTCATTAAGGGTTGAAAGGGGGAAATACTGTACCCATAATACTGATTAGGGGAGGAACCAGTGGTCCACCCCATCCAAGGTGAAACGTATCCTATATGAAATAGAAATATATAGCCTGTTATTAGTTGTGAATCTGTAATGACAGACACTTGATGCTATGTTTTACAACTCAGTTATATGAGAAATGTTTCTTTCATACTAATGAAGTTTTGAGTACTCTTGAAAATGTCTCATTGCCACTTTCTTGGTAAGGGAATCTAAGGAATAGCCATTGAATTTTAGAGGATATTTAAGACATAAAATACTCTAATTTAGTTTTATAAGTTAAGAAATTGGACTGGAAATTTGAAATACAGTAAATGTTTAAAGCCATCAGCCAGAAATATGCATAAGGCATGCAAAACTGAAAGTGCAAGTGGATTTCAGATTGTTTGCTGCCTTCTACTATTTCTCTAATAAATCAAGCACGGCATGACATGCTTTATTTTGTGAAATTAGACACAAATGCATGCTTTATTGTCACTTAATTCTCTAACTCAGCAAAGCAAATGTACTCAGTATTCTACATTTTCAAGTAGCATACCAATTCCGAACTAGCGCAAAAGCATTATACTGCGAGTACTAAAAAGCTAAACAAAAAGCAATGGGTATATTCAAATCTCAGTTTGCAGCTACTTCTGCTCAGTACATACACTAATTGAGATGAGAATATAAACCCTAAGACAGAAATTTAAATTAAATTAAAGCAATCCTTTACTTTGCCTTCCAGCATCTGGATGGAGTTGGTTTTGAGATTCAGTGTAGAAGGTATTAAAATTTCTCAGAATTCAGTATAGTAGCAGATATTCTAAATGCCTTTAATATGGAAAAATTAACTTCTGTGCTTAAGGCAAACACAGGCTATGGATCGCTTGTACCCTATTTTGGTGCAAGTGATTCATATATCTTATACTCACTTTGGAAAGAGAATTTATACCATTTATGAAACAGCATAATTATAAAGTTAACTTGTAACTAAAGTGTATGGCTGAAGACTTCTAAGAATGTCACTTAAAATCTGAAGTGTTTTTCATATTTAGTCATAACCGAATAATTAGTAATATTTACTGACAGTGTAAAGTGCTGCATTCTTCCAATTCACCAGAATGAAAAACTTGTTTAAAAAAAACATTGATTGAATTAAAGTAGTTGAATACTTGGCAAATTGTTTTACAAAACGATGCAGAACTTTTTACATCCACAGTCTCTTGTGGAATACTTAAGATATTTTACATTTTCAATGCAAAATTTGCACATTTTTGAACATAGGTAAATATTAAAATTTAAATACATGCTGACTAAAAACTCAGTTTGTTTTATCACAGCTCAATGTAGGTATGGGCAATATAAGAAAGCCAAGAGGGCTGCTTTATTTTTGCTTTCTGCAGGCGGAAGAAAGAATCTCTTTTTATGAATTCTTATGAAATTAACTCGGTTTCTGAGAAGATTTTGATTTGACTATAGACTTATGAGCTGGTCAATTATTTATTATTTGAATCTTTTTACTGTTCGTGAGTCATTCATAGTAATGCCAACAACTGTCAGTGAGCTGTTTAGAATACTTGCCAAGTGCTTTGAAAAAAACCACTATTTCAGAAGTGCAAGTAGTAACTATAAGGCCTATATATATTTGGCCAGTCAAATCTGAGTGACTGGAATCAGGTGCTTCATTGACTATCATTAATATTGGAGGACAGAGCCGAAGCCTATTTGCTTTTCCAAGCTTGTCTGTGATTCCTACCCAGTAAATTGCTCATGAATTACTCATGTTGTGTAGCTGAAATTCTATCATATGATTGGGCTTCTGGCAGAGTTTCACAGTTAGTCAGCAAGCAATAGGGGAAAGCAGTAAATAGATTTCAAATAACAAGTACCTTAAAACCAGATTTTTTATGCATGAATGTCCTAAATCTTGTAAGTGGAAAATTTACTAAGGCAATCATGTAAAGATACAGAAAAATGAAATAAAACATTTGGCAATCAATTTTGGCATCTTTCTAGAAATGACCTTTTCTTCCAATATCATTTCAAGAGCTGCATTTTTTTCCTCCCTGTATAATATCTGTACTGGTCTCCCAGTCCTCCTGCAGCTGACCAGAACATCATTAAAAAAAGTAAAGCTGACAGCAGTTTCCCAACATTTCTCTGCACAAAACCACATACATTTATCTGAATGTTCATGAACAGTAGGTACACAGAAAGACAAAGAGAAAATGGCTAAATCAAAAAGTTGTGCATTCTGTAGTTCTTGACCAGCTCTTACCCTGCTGAATATCACTTCATGAGTTTCATATAAGGAGAAAACTGTTAAAAGTCAATTTGCTGCATGAAGCTGAAATTTATTAATCTAGTAATCATTGGTTAGCAATGTATTTTCTGCTGCATTCTGAAGTAGAGATAGGTAGTCCGCTGAATACAATCTCAGGAAAAGAATTCGAAGCCTCAGTTTGACTTCATTAATCCTAGATTTTTTTCTAAAGATTTTGCATTGGTTCCTCTTATGTTTCCATGACACAAAAAAAAAGCATTCTTTTAAAGCATATTTCATTGACATGCATATAGAGTTAGTTTGTATTCAGTGGCTTTAAGGAACAGAAGGTATAAACAAATGAAAAAAATAAGTCAAAATGCCTTCTTCAGTGAGATGAATAGTAAACAGGGCCTCTAAATTACTCAGAGTAGCAAGAAATAACCTTCTATACATTGTATTGAATATTGAATAGAGATTAGTTGAAATAAAAGAAGCATTTACCTTACAAAAAGAATAACTTCACAAAGGAATCAAATAACTTGATTTGCTTTTTAAGTCAGCCAAACTCAGAAATAGATTTAAACAACTAGTGGGTATGAATATATCTGTAGTATCATCTAAAGAAATTCAGTGGGGTTAGATTAAAGGGGGTTTATAAAATATAATGAAAAATGAAGATTTTCAATCTCTAGGAGAAAATATCTTTGTTAACTAATGCTAAATTAAATTCCTGTATAAATATTGTGATATGTTTATCAGTAAAAAAATCAATACAATTTTGTTACTTTTTATTTATTATTAAGAATCTATAAAGAGAGTGCATAGTTGGCAATTTCAAAGACTCATATCAAAAACTCCTGAGATTGGCTAGAAAGTAAAGTAACCTTAATGAATGTAAGTTCTATGTGATACTGCTTATGGATTTAGGTGAACTGATGAAGTTTTTTGCTTATCTGTTAGTAAAAGATATGCAATAAAAGGACAGTGCAGCCTTTCTGCATGGACTTGTCATTCCTGGTTGTGCATGCATGTATTCTTTCTATGCATGCATAGTTTCAGATACTTTCACATGGTCTTACCCTCATGCCTTCAAATCGTGACAAAGCTCTTAGAGGTCTCAAAGCTCTTAGTGTCCTAAGGGACTTAATGGCACCAAGTTCAGAGTAACCCAATGCATTTGCTGTTAAGCTAACCAAAGAGACCTATATGAAAACAGGAAAGTAAAAATTATTATATTGTACATTCCACTTTACATACCATAGATGTGAGATATACACTTCGTTAGAAGATATTAATTTTGGATCACTTTCTTCAGGAATAAGGAGTCTTTCAAGCAAAAAAAAAAAAAAAAAGAAGAAAGAAGCAATATGAAAGAAAAATAGATATACAAAAATATAATAAGATAACTAATATATTGGAAACATTAGTACTTCTCAGTTTCATCCTTTCCTACTGATCTAATGACACTTAAAACTACAAAAACTGATTAAAATTAATCTCTTCTTTTTACCAACTTAGGTATTGCTCTTATTTTTTCTTTGCTTTACAATACTGTTAGGATCAATAATTGTGGTTGACAATGTCATTTCATTGCTCACAACTGAAAGGGAAGTGATTGAAGTTTGTGTTGAACTAACACATGGGTCACAGAAAAACATTGCTCCTCTGAAAAGTAGTAAAAAGGATTATTTTTGCTATAGGCAGTTATACTGACTGATCCTTTTGCCTGACTGCTGAAATTATATGCTTTACAAGCTGACATTAACCTGAACTATGCTGTTTCTAAGACCTTACAAGAACAGTTCCATATGTGGAAGAATTTGACAGGCCTTTAAATATTCCATAGCACCACATTACCTCAGTGCAGAAGTCCACATTCTCCACATTTTCTATGGCTCCTGTCCAAAATATTACCTTCTATTTGTTTCCCATTTCCCCTAAATGTTCCCTCATTATGCTGTTATAATTCCTTAACTATGTATTGGGCCAAAAATAGCATAATGTTCTCATGTACTCTTTCATTATAAAGAACAATGCATCAGGCAAAGAGAACTCTAGGACTGTGCTCAAATGTTTAAAAAAGCATTATATGTGAAATTTTTAGCTTTTAAAAGTATAGAGCTTTTCTGAACTTTTCAGTAGCTCCAGCAACCACAAAACTTGGTTTTTTTGAAATCTAAATTTATTTTTCCAGCACATTCATCATATGCCTGAAAACTTTCTAGTTGCCATAATCTAAAGCAAAATTAAAGAAAATATCCACATGTGTAAATCCAACATTTATCATGAACTAATTCAGATGCTTGAATATGTACTATACCTTCACATAATGATGTATTCAAATTTTCACATTCACAATATGGCTGTTTGGGATATTATAATTTAAATGAGGTCAAATATTACAGAAAATTAGTTTAGAAAAGAAACACCTGCTTCTGCTTGCATGCATCTTCACGCTTTTTTGTTGTAGGTGTCACTTAGGTACCCATTTTGAGTATCTCAATACTAAAGAGCAAAGTGTTTTCCGGGAGAGGGTACTTTCTTTGTATGAAACACGGTTATCTGTAGCTGTATATGTGGAGCTGAATCCTATATATATTTAAACCACAACGTACACAAATAAAAAACGTTGTAAACACCCATCAAACAAACAAACAAACAAACAAAGAAACCAACCAAACAAAAAACCCAAAACAACAACAACAAAAAAACCCCAACCCAATCCAATAAAACTCAAGGAAATGGCAAGGCAGTGCTACAAGCATAAAGTGAAAGACAGAGGAACATGGAATTCTTCCAGCTACCTTACTCTTCAAATTGAAAAGTAAACTAGTTGGCATTAATAGATCTTATGGCTGCAGAGAAAGTAAGTTTAAAAATAATCAGATAAATATAAAAGTGTCACCTAGGAAATGCACTACATACATCTACAATCAGGAAGTCCAGCCAGCACCAGGCATTAGTAAAATATGTTTGGTAGCCATAGGCCACCCACTTCAGCAGCATTTCCAGAATGAAGATGTAAGTGAAGACCTTGTCAGCATATTCCAGCATGGTCTTGATAGTTTTACGTTGTTCAATGTATATGTCCTCAAAAGCCTGTGAGTACAAACATTCAAAGATATGTTATTTCTTGTTACTGCACATATTTCAGGTTGTAACACAACAAACCAAAAAAGGCAACAAAAAAAGGAAATAATCTTCAAGAAAAGGCAAGGGTATGTCATTTCTGTCTAATGCTTCTTTTTCTGATAACTCAGTAGATATCTGATTTTCCCTAAGGAAATACATTTTGCAGCTCACAGGAGGAAGAAGCAGATATTACATGCAACCACTCCAGTGGTCAGAAATTTTTAAAAATCTATTTATTTATTGCTGATAGTGAACTATTCTTCTCAGGTCATATTCTGTAGTGACAAATAGAATTGATTCTGCCAAGTGTTGTGCCTGAACTGAATTCTACTGAGATCATTTGGCTTATGTGTAGGTCGGCCCAATTTCGAAATCCAGGGCCATAGCTGTAAAATTTCCAGGACAATGACAATACAATCTACCTTTTGTTTTTAAGTCGTCTGGTTCCCTGAAAATTTAAGTTATAAATCACAAAATAAGTTCTTCCTTTCTTAAAAAAAAAAAAAAAAAGATCTAAATCAATTACCTGCTTTATTATTCACATTTTCTGAGATACATAAAATTTCTGAGCTCCTTGCCATGGTTATTTACAGTTTTTGTGTTCTCATTTTTAGGCACTTGAAAAAACAAATAGCTCCTGCTTTTCATAAATTCTTCAAGGTTTTTCCTTTAATTGATTTCAAATTTCAATTTCTCTGATGGAGACTGATTTTATCAGGCTGAAATAACTGGAATGATCTGCTAGCTTGCAAAGATTTGGATATTTATTGATACTAGCATTCATTTTTCCTCAGCCTGCTTTTGATCCACTTAACATCTGTCAGTCCAAATGATTAGTGTTTGTATATTGGACATCAAGCTAAGATCTGTGTAGTTCTGGTTACTTGCATCAGGCACTATGGTACCTGACACTCAAATGTATTCACTAAAAACTGGGAAGCCAGCACACGTCACAGCCTTTGTATAGGTGGGGTGATGCCAGAGGCTGAGCCAGCAGCAGAAATGTGTCTGCTCCCTGCCTGAGAGCCCTGGGAGGGCGTGCAGGCAGCTCCCTCCTGCCTGTGCCTGCCACATTTCCTGGCTGTGATCACTGTGAGATTTGTCTGGAGCATGGTCTTGGGGTGAATATGGGATACAGTGCTGGCAGATACAAAGAGACCTTTTCACTATCATAAAAGACTTTAAAGGGAGAGCAGTCTCATATCTCCAGAGGCTTTGGCTAATCCATGGTCTTTGAAACAGTTTCACAAAATAAAGGTTATTTGAATGACACACCTTAGGCTCACAAGCACGAGGTACTTACACTGTGGGATCTTGTCTCAAACTTCCTCTAAATATAGTAATAGAAATTCACATTTTTCAGGTTTCCTTCCACTACTTTTCTCATTTAAATTCTTGTCACTGAAGACTTTTTCCACTTTGTTGTATGAACCAAAACTCAAGTGTAGAATTGAACTTTTTTGTTAATTGGAGGGTTTTAAATGACAGGGAAGGTGTCACATGATATTGCATAAAAGTGTTTTTTCTGATGGTTGTTTTGATATTAGGCCAAACAAAGGCAGAGTAATACTTACAGATGTAGCTGAAATTTGTGATAGGTATTATCATAAACTGCTAATAGTATTAACACTATTTTAAAATGTTGGAAGTGGTCTAAAGACCTTACAATATAATTTTGCAATACAATTATTTTATTATCTAGGAAGTTAAGTAATTCGCCAAAGGGTAATTAAATCTACCAGGGTAGATGCTAAATAAACTCTACATTATCTTACACCAAATTGTTTACCTAAGAAACTTCACCTCAGTATGTAACCAGGCTCACTTTAATTTAAATATTCATCTCTAATTTCTTTATTCTTCATCACTATTTATATTTTTGAAAAAAACCCATATTATTGTTAGGATTTATTTTATTTATTGTTATAAATTTGTATTATGGTTGGCTTCTCTTTGTTCTCCCCTTGCATGCTTGTTAGAGCAAATTCATGTTTTCGCAGATGTCCCTTCAGTCTACACAAGTGTGAGTCAGTAGAAGCTGAATTGTAAGTCTAAATAATAAATTCTTATTCTTAGAAAGGAATCAAAAAAACCCACACAGTCTTAGCTGGGTTTTTTGCTGTTCTAGCACACAGCATTTTTAGAACTACATAAGCCAGCCCTGGCCCTTGCAAGGTGTTGTGAACTATTTATGCCATTATAGTTCCAAACACTTCAACAGTGACAGTTGTTTCGCCTGAGCCACATCGGTAAAGAGCAGTGAAATGAGAGAGCAAACTCAAGAAAGTTTAGTATGTTCTCTTCTTCACATGCTGTTCCTCTCTGCCTGAGGTGTATCACTGCCATTTCCAGCAATGAAGTTAGCCTCTCTAATCAGTTATGTCTGTTCTTTTTTCTACATTTTGTTGAGAAGAGACTTTTTTTGCTATTTTTTCCAAGGCCTGAATAAAATTTAGTTCTATAATTTGAAGACATGGAATTGTATTAAGCTAAAACAGTGTAAGAAGAGACAATTTTAAGGAGTTTTCTGACAGCATGGCAACATTCTGTTCATGTTTTACTTACCAGAGCTCCACTACTGAGGAGAATCATAAAGACAATGAAAGTCTCAAACCAGTTGTGTTCAACAATCCTGAAGCAGGTTTTTCTAAGGTTCCACCACTGCTTTCCTCTCCCTTCTTCTATACTTACTTGACAGCACTTGAACCTTCTTACACAGCCTTTAGAACAGTGTATGTAATGAGAGGAGGAAAAAAAGATTTTGTTGAGTTGCATTAATTTTGGTTACACATTCTGTTAATGATACAGTGCTATCTTTACTGTGCTATTTAGTAAAAATCCAATAGATTTTCACCTAGATAATCCTCTATTTCTTCAAAGAAAAAAGAAAATAACATTAAGACAATTGGAATTTACAATTAAATGAACAAGTGAGAAGAATGTATTTCTCATTTATCAAGAAGTAAGTGCTCAACACAGTACACAGAAAAAGATAAAAGTCCATGGAACATGAAGCCAAATAACAGAATACAAAGTAAGAGTTAAAATGTACAAATTCATCCAAATGTCAGGTAGGTTTATGTAGTAAGATATGGGCAAATGATATTAAATTGTATCTTCTTTGGTTCAGGATACTAAATTCAGATAATGCTGCATTCATTACATGAAAAAATCTAAACCTCTCATCTGAGTTCTGGGCTTTTCAGTACCAGCTAATTTCTCTGACCTGTGCCTCTAATTTATTTAAGCTTTTATGATTTAGCTGCTGACTTTTATGTAGAAAAATACTAGTAATAAATAATGGTATTTTCCTTGACAAATCCTAGACTGTTACAGTACTACCTCTTACAAGTTCAATGTAAATTCCTAAAGAATGATCTGTTATCATGTCCAGAAGTAACCCAACCTGACAATAGCATTTATTCTCCAATGTCTAAATCCAACTTTTACTTACAGATACCAAAAATAGCATTTGTATCCTTACATTACTGTTTTAAAAATATTTCATTTCTTTCCCCACCTCCTTCACATGGAAACATCCATAAGATTTCTCACAAGGAAATGCCATTGGAAAAACATTTATGACCAGATTGTGGTTTTATTGAATTGTGGGCCAATAGAAGGAAGCATGAAAGACGAAGGAGTCCACCAGGTGAGCTTGTTCTTGCCCCAGGTGGCACACAAGGCTCTTACTTCTCCTTTTGCCAATTTGTAGAAGATTCATTTAGCATTTTGCACAAGACCATCTAGGTGCAGTTTTTATCTACCACTAAACAGCTGTTTTAGTAATGTATGTTAGATATCTGTGAAGAATATTTTAAACATAGTGTGTTATTTTATTATCTGAGAGAGTGTAACTAAACTCACAAAGTACAGTAACATACTAAAATAAAACTTTCAATACTGTCTTTTTCTTATTTTAAAAATAGACATACATTTCTGATAAAACGTTTTCTTAACTGTTTATCTGTAATATCAGTGTCCATATAACATATTATCAACTAAAAGTACTACTCCTAATAATCAGAGCTTAAACAGTAACAAAAGGGTAATAGGATTCATAAATCTTAATACTTAACTTACATGGAAAATGATTCTGCAATTGTATTAATAATTATTATCAGCGTTTTTCTGCCAAATACCTTCTGTAAAGCAGGCCTCTGGCTCCTGAGCTTCTTCAGGTTCAGCTTCTGGTTGTTCTTCTGCAGGAAGTCCAATATCAACTGTGCTACCTTCAGATGAACTAGATGAATTTAACTTCTGTAAAGAAAAGAAGTATCACAAATGCACTGTAAATAATTTTAAGGCAAATATTATTTGATGCTGGAATAAGTAAATTAGCCAATGTTTTTGAATGTTCTAGAATTCAACATAAGTAAATTGCAGGTAAACATCTGAGGTATTTATACAGTCTGGTTTTCCTCCTGCACTCTATGAATCTATTAAATAGAAGATGTATCAGTAACTTAAACAAAATTGTATCAGACTTTAAATAAAATTATGCTTTGAACTGAAAAATGTGGGTAATGATCCTAAACCTGAGAAGATTTATGACCACAACAAGCCAAAAGTCGTAATGATCTCTTGACCTACACAGAAATAATGAAGCTTAAACAAATATACAGGAATTTGTAGTGTCTACTGAAAATCAGGTAAGAGTCTAAAAATAACTACATAAATGAGGTGGGAGCTCAGAGGAATGAGGGGGAAAAAGCAGAGAAGGCCATACTTCAGAGGTTAGTAAATCCAGATGAAAATTGCTGAAAGTCTAGCTCAGAGTGAAGCAGAATCTGCATAAAATAAGGCTGAGGTAGTTTAAGGCCATAAAAAAATCAGATTGTGTTTTATCAAGAAATTTTCAATAACATGATGAGCATAAAGAGAGCCAGGCATAAGTTGGAAACCAAATTTAAAAAAAAAATGCACTTAAGCTAATTCTCATCCTAAAAATCCGAAAAGTGTTGTAGCACATAATGTGCAGCTGGAACACGGTTGCGATCTATCTCTTTGGTATTGTGGCTAAAACTTGGGCAAAATTGTGAAGGAAATATATTTAAATATGTATGGCTAAACAAAACAATGAAACAACTGGAATATAGATCACTGAGTCTAACTACAAACTCAGCACTGCCAAGACCACCACTAATCCATGTCCCCAGATGCCACATCTTTTAAATACCTTCAGGTATGACAACACAACCACTTCCTTGGGCAGCCTATTCCAGTGCTTGACAATCCTTTCAGTGGAGAAATTTTCCCCAATATCCAATCTAAACCTCCCCTAGTGCAATTTGAGGCCATTTCCTCATCCTCTCACTTCTTACTTGGGAAAAGAGCCTGATCCCCCCCTCGCTACAGCCTCCTCCTAAGTTCATCAATGCTAGGTGGCAGCAGGCCTATTGATATTGAGGACAAAAAACCCCAAACACTAAAAACAAAACTCTTGTTAAAGCAATGGTAGTCAAAAGTCAGAAGAGTCATGGTACTTTTTCAATAGGATAAAAGGTAACCCTGATCCTACAGGGAGCAGCACATCAGCAGACAGCTTTCCTAAGTTTTCCTAAACTGAATCTATGTCTAAACGGGATCAATTCTCCATTGGTCAGTAATAAACCAGGTAGTGTCTCTCTGCTTGACAGTCTGCTCTGTGAGGGGTTGGAAGACTGGACTGGACAGCAAGAAGGAAGTTGTGGAGAGCAGATGATCAGTCATTGTTTTCCTCCAAAGGATCTTTGTTTAAATGTTTTATTTTGAAATTCTTCATGCTGGGGGTGGTTCATAACATGCTAAAATAAATTTTAGGAACTTTTATTGTAGCAGTGGTTCATAAGCATAAGTCAAATTAAATATAGACATTTTAGCTAATATTTAACAGGAAAGGAATTATTAATACATGAGATATTAACCGGGAAATGGGAACAACACTGTCTCTGAAATAAGTTGCTGTGGGGAGAGGCTGTTTTGTATAGGTCTCCTTTCTTGAAGGAGGATCCAAATATTGCACTTAGCTTAACACTAAGTTTTTGCTGAGAGCACTAGAAGGCTCTTATACACACTGAAAGGATAGTGGTAAAGAATTCAGCTACCCTAAAATTAGGTGTCTGAAGCACTGTTAACAATACAACAGTGGGACAAAAGGGGGAAGATGAGCTATCCTATAAAGAAACTGCATTGCTACCAAAGTGGGAACTAGCTGGTTAAAACTGAGATTTATCAAGTGGGAAAATTGATATTGTTAAGTGTCTGGAAAGGTAATTTTCTAATTTAACTAAAATGGCAACAAAATAAATCATTGAGGGTGTAGTTGTTTTGCAAATTCTGTCATTGAATAAATTTTAATTATTTTGCTAAAATAGCCACATAAAAAAGTCACTTAATGGAACAGTTATAGCCGTAATATGCTTTTTAAAATGACAGTTCTCAAAAAGACTTTATATCAATAGCCTGTTTTAGCATTCCTTTAGCAAAAGTAGATATTTTCATCTGTTAGTACTTTTCAGGTTTAACAACCAAGTGAATTCGAAGTATATGGGAGAGTCCATGGTTAAGACTTCTTTTTATGAGAATCTACATCTAGAAGAGCTGACAATTTTAAAATCTAAAAGAATTCATATATCTATAGGAATGTCTAAAGGAGTTACATAATGTATGTTTTCTGATTTATATCTGCTTTTTCAGGAGGCAGAGAGATGTATCACACTCCTCATGGGACCCTTGCAACAGAAGGCAAACAGAAGTTTCTGGTGGAGTAACACTGCAGCTAAGGCACTGTCCCCTACAAGTTGTTACAACTACCATGTGGACCATACATAGTTTTTATGGATTAGTTGAGTCTCCCATTACCTGGCCTCTTATCCCCTCTTGGAGGCTGTAATTTTTAACTCTTTCTCACACTTTTGTTCATCAAGTATTAAGTCCTCCCTTATGCACTCATTTATGCTCATCTACAAAGAAGCATCAAAATTAATGATCAAGAATTGAATACACTGGCTTATGAAAAGTAAAACAAAAAACCCCCAAAAAATCAAACAAAATCCCACATAACAAAGACCCTCAAAAGATTACAGAAAAATGAAAAAAAAGTCTAAATACCTCTTTGCTTTCTTCCAGGTCTGATTCACTACTAAATTCTTCCGTGTTAAGATTTTCAAAGTCAGATTCACCCACAGCAATGGGCACTGTGACAGTGAGGCTTGGGTTGTTTATGAATGACATGTAATCACTCTCATCAATTATGTATTTTTCCACACTGCTGCCTGTGCCTATACCACTGGTGGTTCCATTTGCATCTTTAATATAGTCATGGTCCTTGCTAAGTTCCACGGTTGTATGGTTAGAAATACAGCTATTTTTGTTGTTTAAATCTTCAAGTGGCTTGATTTCATCTAAAGCTTTCTGTTTCTTAACAAAAGCTTTTTGGATGAATTCACGTGCTTTTCTTTTCACATAATCTATGCCTTTCTGCATTCTTGCTACAGCGATCTGGAGATTGTTCATTTCGTTATCATCATCTGTCACGGCAAGGTTGTCTGCACTAAATGAGCTCAAGAGCAAGGCCAGAAATAGGTTCAATACCTGCAGAAAGGTTTAGAAAATGATGTTCTAGACTTTATTCAAAAAAATAACACGTATTTTTATTAAAAAATGTCCTATTAGTGACATCAAAGACTGAAACCCCAATAATTCACCACAACCAAAAGAGTACCATCAAAGTTTTTTCTCTTCTCCATAAAAACCAAACTTATTTCAGTAAGCTTAGGTCCTGTTCACTATTCAAAAATATTTGTACAACTCACTAATTTCTGAAAATATGTCTTTAATTCCCCACAGTATATAAATATTTTGGTGTCAAATCTTATAATCTAAAAATGGAGATATCAGATTTGCTGTTCAGCATCATTAAAAAGTTTCATTTATCCCATCACACAACAGAAATTAGATTATTTAGGTAACTAATCAGGTGGCATAAATAATAAAATAATCCACAGCAAATGGTTTGTAAAGAGCCCATAAACTAATATTATTTGAAGCATAAAATATTTTCAGAGGTCCAAAAGAGATTCTTAAGTGTTCACGCTGACATTCTTAGGATTTTGATATTGCAGAATATTTTGTTCTCTATCCAGAAAAGCTCTTAAGCTTAATTTTAAGCATTGCTTGAAACCACCTGCTTAAATGCTTTGTTGAAGCAGAGCCAGAGCACTTAGTTCACTTCAGGACTGAGACCAATCTCTTACCAAATCATTTTTAGTTAACACTTTGATTACATACCACTAGGTTTCC
>WEKY01044960.1:63846-111687 GCA_013390045.1 Picathartes gymnocephalus | reverse complement strand
AGATTAAACATGAATCCATTTTTGGATGGCATTTCTGTCCCATGCTAATTGTATTAAAATTATTGACTATCTGGCCAAAAGAACTGCCTTCTCAAGACTTACATGCAGCTATTTTTGGGCCAGAACAAGAAGGGCAAAGGGCCATTTTGAAATGTTGTTTCTAACATCTTTATCTCAAAGTTTGCACTTATGCAAACATTGCTAAGTGGNAGATTAAACATGAATCCATTTTTGGATGGCATTTCTGTCCCATGCTAATTGTATTAAAATTATTGACTATCTGGCCAAAAGAACTGCCTTCTCAAGACTTACATGCAGCTATTTTTGGGCCAGAACAAGAAGGGCAATAGGCCATTTTGAAATGTTGTTTCTAACATCTTTATCTCAAAGTTTGCACTTATGCAAACATTGCTAAGTGGATTCCATTTGTTCATGTTAACAGGAACTGCTACAAACACAAAAATATGTTTTTAGCAGTTATCCTCCTATGAAGCATTTTCAATCCCAGCTGACACATGCAAAAATTTTGAAAGATCATGTGGGGGGCCTCAGCAAGATAATGTGGCCCTAGAGATTAGCATCATCATTGAGACAGTAAAGTTGCACACATTTTAGGAGCAGATGATAGTTTACAGGCTGTATTTGATAGCCTTAAGAGAACTAAATATTTGTTAAATGAACTGGTATGAGGAACGTGTTTAAAGGAATAATGCTGTTTCCTGGATGAATTTTTCTGATGCATTACTATACAGTGGATGGGCTGAGCTGGATAGTTAGGGAGGAGCAGCCTGGTTGTAATGGGGTACTTTGTGTTATGCTCTCTTGAAAATTTTATGGGTTTTTTGCTGAGGCTGAGTAATGCATGGCTCAACAGCATGGGTTTTTCTCCAGGAAGGAAGAACACACTATGTTTAGTCTGTGGCTGTAGGATGGCTGCCTGATTTCTATACCCTACTGATTGGCTCTCCTCTCCCCTGCCCAATAGGTGTTATGGTGCAGTGTGTTGGAATTCCTTCACCCTGGAGGCTTCTGGGGGACAGGAGACTACTCCATCAGCCAAAAATGGCATAAACAAGATTTAAAATCATTAGCATGGCTTCTGCCATTATGCTCTCAGCAGATATTGTAAACTTGCAGGATTTTATTCATCATTTGCATTGGTGCAAAATTGGCCGTGACTGCCAAAAAACAATTGACTGTTCCTTCCCAGCTGTTTTCTAATTACATTAGAATACTGTGGTGTCCAATGCAGCTGCTCAGCCATGGTGTGGACCTGCCTTCTCCCACAGGGACCTTCCCAGAGCAGCAACACTTGCTTTGAGATGATATCTGTAGCAGAGGTGGCTGGTACACAGGTAGCAGTGACACATCAGTCATGGCCAATTCGTTTCTTTCCCGGGAAGCTATCCCACAGGACACATGACTGCTGAGAAGTCAGAGTTTAGAAGAACAACACTAAAAACATCAAGTCATCTCACATCACGCTGGCACGCAGCCCAGAAGCTTGTAAAAATGCAACTTCGTCTGACAAAAAGGAGTTACCGGAAAAGGAACAGAACAGAGAAGAAAATACCTTCCAGCTCTAACTTGTGATGTTCTTATGCTTCATAAGCTATGTGCAGCTTTTGTTCCCCTGTCTCCAGCTGGATGTGATGGAACTGGAAGAGCTGCAGAGAAGGTGCCAGCCTGAACAGGGGAATTGAGCAATTTCTGTACAGGCAGAGAGTGAATACACCAAATCTCTTCATCCTGTTGAAAAAGCAGTCTCATGATGTGCATAATGGTGTGAACAGCAAAGATGTAAAGGGATGTACAAAATTATAAATGATCTAGAGGATGCAGGAAGGAGTTGGTCATCCTCTGCAACCACAGAATAAGAAGCAGGGGCACCATGAAATTGCTAGGTAGCAGGAAAGCACTTTTAATTCCTAATGCAAAATAAATTGAGAATTTCATTGATACAGGATGCTTTGGATACCACGTGTTTAAAGAGCTTTAAGAAAAGATTGGACAGATTCAAGACAGAAAGATGCAGCAAACGTTGTTAAATACAATGGTCTGGTTACAAATTCCAGCTCAGGAAAACACAAAATCTTTAACTGACATAAACTGAAGTTTATGTTAGGGGAATATCATCTAGCAGCTTTGGGCTAAATGAGGACAGATTAGTAAAGGAATCCTTTTTTCAACTATCTTCACTTGTCTGGATATTTTACATACTTTCTTTCATGAGAATGGACCACAGAGACTCAAGCCTAAAAAACTGTATTACTATTATTTTATTACCCTTCCCATCTTTCTGAAGGGGAGAAGTTCCCTTCCCACCCTGCTTCAGTGTGTGCACTGCTGGTCAACCTCAAGAAACACAAACTTGTTCTCCCTCTCCCCATCTTTCTGGTTTCCCAGACAGCTGGTTTGGACTTTTTTTGTTTGTTGGTTTGGTTTGGTTTTTTTGTTTGGTTTGGTTTTTTTGTTTGTTGGTTTGGGGTTTTTTTTGTCCATCACATTGCCTTGTTCTCTTCATGTTAAGATGAGGATTCTTGAGAGAAGACTGGAGGCAGGGACAGGCATATCCTCAGGCAAGAGCTAAAAAGCACTTAAACTGGGTCAAGTAACAACCATGAAAGGATACAACTCTAAAACTGGTCATCGATGAGGGAAAATTTGCTTGTTCAGTAGCCCAGATACCTTTGGCCTAGGCAAAGGAGAAATGAGAAATACCCTTACAGTGTGGTCTGGATTTTTTTTTTTTGGGGTGGTTTTCACAGGCAAAGACAGACTAAAAGCATCTTAACAAGGAGATTTTTTTTTTTTTTTTGTCTGTGGGAGTGTTTTATTATGTCCAGAGTCTCCATTTAAGTAGCAAAGAAGTTATCATCTTTTTATGCTTGAAAAGATAATGAGGCAAATTAAGTGTAAACCAACAAGATGAGATTGTCTGAGTCAGAAGATGGTCTAAAACAAGACAGAAGCAGACTGCCTTCATTGCACTGATGAATTACTTGATGTCCAGCTAGGATGATATTGTGTCTTTCACTGTAAGAAGATTTTAAAGGAGAGAAGTAGAGAATATTAATACATATTATTTTACACATGCAGTATAAAATGTTTATGACACTGCCTGTTACCAGCCACTGCTGTTGTTTTAGCATAGCTGGGAAAGAGCAAATACAAAACAATACAAAAATAATGCAAATAATTCCTTGGTAGCAATTAAGCTATTTCTAAACATATGTGTTGCATCTCTTGCTATGTACTGAATCAAATCAAGATACCAAACAGGGAACCCAAAGATTGCTCATGGACATTTTTTCTTTTTCCTGTTTGCAAGTAACATATGTAAGAAAAATCAGATCTCTTCTTATTTGAGGAACATGGGTTCAAAGCTTAACAACATTAAAAAAAAAAAGTCAGAGCGTGATTTAAGGAATTCTAGACATGCTTAATGGTCTGATGGAAAGAGTAACCTGAGGTAGCTTTTCTGAAGGCTTTCATTATCCTCTGGGTTATATTGACAAAGATGACTCATACAACTTACTAAAAATAATTTGAAAGGGAAGGTGTGTGTTTGGTTTTCTTTCTGTCCTACAGTGATTATTGTAGAGGATGACACTGGCTGTCATGTGAGACAACTAAATAGCAGGGGCAGGTAGAATGGCCTGACTTAGCTCATCATCTCAAGTGAAGTGATTAAACAGTTTAGAATTAAGAGTGATTTTTTTTTTCCCCTTTATATATATAAATACCCTGGAGGCCCTACTCAGAATTGTGCTTCAGTGCCTTCTGAATGGTGTAAGGAGAGAGGGTTCCTGCTCTTTGTCATTCCCATGGCTCACTGGCTAAACATGGCCATCTGCTGAATTCTGGGGCTGCAGGCTGACAGACTCGCCAGGGCATATAAGAAGTAGAAGTCTTATTCAAACCTGGTTTTTGGGACCACACAAATAAGGGCAGCTGCAGCTACTGACACCTTGAGATGTGACTCTGTGAGTCCTAAATATTGCCACAAAAATGGCAGGGAAACTTCTGGTATCCTTTTAAAGAACTGCTGTTTTGTACAGAAGGGTTAAAAAGGAAAAATGCTGTGCACAGAGGCTTTGGATAATACAAAACAGTTTGCCATCTGAGCTTCTTTGTGCCACATTTCCAACTTTGCAAAAGTTTTGTGCATCCATTTAGAGCTGTTATCGCTGATAATGATGATGACCTTGTTTCTCTCTAGCAATGGAAGGTCCTTTGATGTTTTTCTTCCTCACTGATGAGAAGCAAAGTGAGGTTCTGACTGTGGAATTTCACCTGGTGAGGTAGCACTGGGTAATGGACAGTTATACCCTATAGGATCCCAAGAGGACACACTGTACATATGAATTACATCTAAATTTTCCAGCCCAGACATTTTACCGACTTGAAATAAGACTTGAACCTGACTGGTAAATTCACACTATAATTTCTGTTTATTTTTCTGTGCAAGAGAACTGTGAATTGTGAGTAGGCTTATCCTACCTTCCAGACAAAGTATTGAGTGGAAACAGCAGGTGTGCACCTAACATTTCATCTAACATTTTTCTAAAATTATTTAAACTATCAAACAAGAGAAAACCATAATTCAGATATGTTGGTAGTGTGGTGTTAGAAATATATAGTAGATTTGTTTCACTTGTAACTTCATCAGGATAAGGGAAAAGTTGCAAATAGTCTATGGTATTTAATTGTTATTATAGTGCATTATTATTATTATTTATTATTATTAATAGAGTTTCAGAGTTTGTGAGATGGGGAAATATCTGATCTCTGTCCCAGGTAACTGCATGTGGACCTACACAGTAACTGGAACTTATAGATGACACTGAGCAGGAGATACATGAGAAGGATATATCTGGACGACCGTGAGATTTTTAAGCATCTTTGCATTCTACTGTGTCTTGCAGATGAGCTAGACAGCATCATCCTTTATAGAAAATTGCCATAATAAGGAAAGTGTCTGGGAGTAGAAGTAGGATCTTGTGCAGAAACTGTGGAAGGGATTTGTGAGAAAACACAGTGAGTGCAGAGGCTGCTTTCAGCAGCAGAGTAGGGAGGATGGGAGCAGCCACAAAGCGGTCAAAGGTCCACGACTGCATCAAGCACTGATGAAATTTCTCTTGCTGTATTGTGATTCAGAATCATCTTTGAGCAGTACTGGCAGGTAGGAGTATGGTATAATCTGAAAGATTATTTGCTGAAAAACTGTGCTGACAAATTCTCCCTATTATCCTGCATGCTCTTCATAATTTTACAGACAGTGTAAGACATAGTAACAGCATGACCTCTAGGGTCTACTGAACAGCAGCAAGTAAAAGTTGAGACAACATGGAACGACCTTGCAAAAAAAACCCATAAAAAATCATCTTTGTAATTTTAAAATTCTAGTGTCAAAATGTGGGTGTTAAGTCAGAATAGCACATATGTACAAAATTCATAGTCTGATGAGTTTTAAGTGAATAATGAACGTTATCATCTTATATATGTCCATCTGCATTTAAGTAACAGCTACAATTCCCATTGATGCCCAGACCTGTTACAGAGACACCTTTCATTTCTCTTTGTTGTGTTTGGGTGGTATTAGGTGTTTCTCAGTAGCAGTGAATATGTTTATCTTTCAGGGCTGTATCAGTAGATATTAGATTTCTGTTCACTGCTAGCAATATGGAAATATGCAACTCCCTTGATGACACATAATTGTTTAAAGAGACCCCTGGTTCGGGGTCCATCTGGTTTTACCCCTTTAAATGGCACATCATCAATGGCATTTGTTTTTAGAAAGTGCCTAGCCCAAATACATGAAATATACAGTACATTTAATAGTATCTTTTAATTTTCTTTTATCATTTTGGGTATGGAATCTTTTATAAATTAGCCTTTGGATATAAAAAAAAAATTAATAGCCAGGATGATCTTGTTTTGTTTGCTGTAGCAAATGCAAAGTTTGCTAGTGGAACTGTGTGAATACAGAATGCTTCTCTTTATGCTCATGACTGCTAAAAGTATATATGGCTCTGCAGAACAATGTTGGGCATCAATATTGTATGCCTTTTCACTTTCTGTTACAGAATGGATCATTTAGGTCTAACTTGAAAGAGCACTTGGCTCCAATGATTCTGATAATTGAAATGTATGAGAATTCTGTTTAAATACAAATCTAATCAGGATATCACTGGTAGCCCAAGTGAAATTCAGAGTGCTCTCATACTTTGATCTATGAAGGTCTTTTCTAACAGGAAGGGGAATTAGTCTTGGTGGCTAAACAAACCAAGTTTGCTTTCTTTTATTTTCCTTTGCCTCTGACGTTTGTTTCTGTTTGAAGATCACTCCAATTTTATTCATTTTCATTTTCTCCCTTTGTGTTCACTTCAAATGCCCCCTCTCCCGACTCTTCTGTGTGATTCCTCAGATCCCTTCTTTTCAACAGCAGTGCCCTGATACTGCAGTCTCATTCCTGTCTTGCAATAAAAAAACCTCAGCAGTAACATTATTTTAGAATAATAGAAGTCAGATGCTTTATCGTAACTTAAAAATTGAGCCAGTTCTAACTGTGCAAGAAGTGCAGTCTCAGCAGCTCTGCGTCTGGCCTCTATGGTAGATTATTATCTGAGCAGTTCCTTTTGGGGGAGAGTACCAGGATGCCAGTCCACAGCTGACTAAAACAGATGACCTCTTCATTCACGACATCCGGAAGGAAATCAACTGAGATTTCTTGACAGTCTGTTCTTTGGTTTTCATCGCCTCCATGTGACTAATGTGTCCCTGCATCGTATTTTAGAAGTCTTTTCTCATCATTGTGTTTCCTTTGTCACAGGGTCCATCACACCACACTTCACTAAAATACCCTACATTTGTTAATGACATCTCTAACTTGATGCTTCTATCACGTTTGTAACAAAAAGCCTTTCCACTTCTGCTAGTAATTCCCATTTATGGGAAGAGAAGGATAATTCAATGGCTGTGGTACTTTCCATTATTCAGAATGACATAAAATTACTTCTTTTCAGTGCAGCTTGCTCTCTTTGACCCAAATTTACAAGGCCTCAATTTTGCCCAAGTCCCTTTGTTTGCTACTTACTCTTGACTGACAACTTCTTATCAACCTAGACCTTCTGAAGGATATTCAATAAAAAAGGACAAACTACAAATAAGAATGCATATTTCCTTGGCTTCTGTGTCAGGGTGGATATATATAGACAATCCACTGCTATGTTAGATATAAACAGTTTAGTTCAGAATGAAGTAATAGGGGTGTAAGTGGAAATCAGGTTATTTGATTCTCATCTTATAGTTTTATATTATTATTATTATCGTTGTTGTTGTTGTTACAATTATAATAAGTGCTGTGCCACCTTTCTTCTCTTCTGCCTGTTGAACTGATAGATTTGGGGAGTTTTTCAGTGAATCAAACCAGAGAATTTAGCCTTGTATGGAAATGTCACTTTTATTACAGGGCTTCAGATCTTTCATGTAGCTATACAACATTAGTTTGGTGGCACATGATTAAATCCTTGCCATATAGAACCATTCTAAGTGAGAAGAGAATTGTAACTCTTTCATACACAGTATGAATTTTGCTCTCAGCCTTTTTTTTTTTTTAATTTTACATCAAGGTTTCCCAGTTCCTCAGCTGTCTAAGACAGATGAGTATCGAGGAACTGTACTAAGGGAGACAAGTGATTTGAACCTAGATTTTTTTCCTTCTTTTCTTTTTACCACTTGTTCCTCATAGTTATGCTATATTATTGTCATTCCAACAGACTTCTAGTTCAGTTTACCTGAGCTGTTTAGGACAGGTTGTTTGGTTTTTTGGGGTTTTTTTTTGTATAAGGTTTATGGCATAGTTTGACTAGTGCCATTTTAATATCTGTGTCAATGGGGTCTTAATCACACTGAAATCTCTGGATCTCTTAGATTTACCAAGAGTTCTCCAAGGAAATCAGAATTGCAAAGGCTGGAGAAAGCCCTGGAGGCTTTCCAACTTAATTAGGAGTGAACTCCTTCCCTGTAAATGAAGTGGTTCTTTAAAATGACTTAGAGTCTCCATTGGCATCTGCTGACAGTGCTATGATGAAGTACAAAATATTATTAGAATGATGTTCCCCTCTTGTGACACTCTATTTCTCTCATATATCTTATGGAAATAGCCATATTTTGTGAGTACCCATAGCATTATTTTCCTTGTACTGACAGACAGTAAATAAAAAAGGGAAAAAAGAAGTTAAATAATTTTTTAAATAGTGCAAAATAACACATCTCTGTAGCATTATAATCTGGACTTTTGTACTTTTGAATACAACGTTGTGAGTGTGAAACAATCATTGATGGAACAGCTTTTTAATTAATGAATGAGATATAATGATTTATAATGGACTTAATCTTACAAAGGGCCACTGTCTTGCTATATTACACATTTAAATGATGCTGCTGTAAAAAGTAAATCATATATCCTAATATTTACTGTTTTGTTAAACACATTTTTCTGAAAAAAAATATATGATTTTTCGCACTGGTCAGGTATTCCTAGGTACCACAAAATTGTGAAAAAACTATTTTCCTTCAGGTTAACTGAGCAACACCTAGTTTGAAGTAATGGCAGATAAACTTGGGACAAGCACGAGATAAGTACAAACCAAGCAGTTCATATGCTTCAAGATTTGCTCTAAACCCTTTTCTTATGGAGAATTTCTCTGTACGTCTTCCTCCCATTTAACAAGCAAAATATTGCCTAACCTGCTATTTATGTATCATAAATCACACACAGTAGCACCGAAACACGGCTTTTCTTCTTAATTCCAAGGACTAGGTGTCTACGTACAGCTCACCGGAGTAAACATGGAATATCTGCATGAAGGTGGCTGAAGTAGCCAGGATTTGCACTGGTGTTGGGGCTCATGCTTCTAATAAGTTACTTTCTGTATGGAGAATCATTAAACAGTGAAAGGTTTTGTATGTTAATTAAATCATCACAGTGAAGATTGGTAAATATTTTAAATCAAGGTTCTACTGAGGAAGAAAAAGACCAAGGAACATTTCTGAAGAAATTTGTAACACAGCTGTTGGGTGTATGGAAAAGCAGATACAAAGCCCATCCAGGTGTTTTTATTTTCCTATAGTTATTCCAGGTATTTGACTGGCATGATTGACAAAAATCAGTTCTGAAGATTTTTTTTCTATGCTTTTCTTCATTTATTTTAGCAATAGGAGAGAAGCCCAAGAAAAGGGAGGATGTGCAAGTTGCTGCTGTCTGATGGCGTTAACTGAAGGCACGAGTCATTTTGCAGGGTAGATTGTTATCTAGTTTTGTAATTAATTCTGTTACAATGAAGCCCTTTCTGGATATTCTAGGTTCTCTTTTTGCAGTGCCATTATAGATACTATTATTTGCTGCATAATTCAGTGATGCCCAGCTGCAAAAATCAAGTAGACCTCCATCCAAAATTTGGCTCCAGTGTGGCAGCATGGATGTTCTGCAGTGGAACTAGTGATCTGCTAATGAGTCTTTTCTAATTATTGATTGTTTTCTTGACTCAAAGCTATTTGGAAATGAACATTAAGCAGAAGTTTAAGTGCAAAATATAAAGGAATCTTATGGTCTGCTTCTGCAGTAACACCAAATTGTACATGAAGCTCATCTGTTCTTTCACTGCAGTTGTGCAGAGAAGGAGAAATTACTTGCTTATTTCAGGGCAGGGGTGTTTTAATATTAAAAAAAAAAAAAAAAAAAAAAAAAAAANAAAAAAAAAAAAGAAACAGGATGAGTTTAACCATTACTGCTTTGATTGCTGCTGGCTCATTAGCATTGGCCACACTCCTTCAGATTAGCAGTAATTAAACTGTGAAATCAGACCGATTGCCTTAAGCTGAGACACCATACCAGGCTGTCAAGAGAAATCACAGGGGATAAATCAAGGGCCCTGTGCATCTCGGATCACCCTTGGCATGGGTGAGAGTGTGAGAAGTGGAATAATGAGGACATTCAGTTTTTTGTATCTGGTGAACTCTCGGCAGACAAGCTTTGGAAGCGTTGTCATGACAATGACAACAGCAAGGATAAACTCTTACTCCCACTAGCTGTGGTTAATGAAGATGATAATGAAAAATTATGCCAACATTACTGCAATTTTTTTATTCCGACTGGCACTTGTAACCTTCCGCCTAATGACACAACGCAATAGTGACAGTAATTGTGCATTGATAAATGGGGTAAAGATGCCGAAAAAATGTCTGACTCGAAGATGTACAAGTTTAGTTAGCTGAGTAATTTCTTTCAATAAGCATTTGCTTTGTTCTTTGAACTCTCACTAGGTGGTTTTGGACTGTGCATGCCAAAAAACATCTCTAATCACTTTTCATTGTTTACTAAAGAATAGGCCCAGCAATTAAGGCAAAGGGTGCCTGTGTTTTATTTCTTCTAAGCAGAACAAACGCGATCAAGATAAATAACAGTAATAAAACAACAATACTTTTTACAAATTCTGAATGGGTTTACAAATTCAGTGTTTGTTTAACTCCTGGTTACTAGGATGTCCAGTTTGTCCCACTCTGAGTGTAAAGCTTTGGTGGATAAATCTCCAATTACATTATGTAATGTGCCTGTCTCACCCCCACATTGCCCCCGCCTAAATGCCACCATTTATTCAGATTGCATTAGCACTTATGTAAGTGTCTTTTTCAACCACAGCTCCTAACTCCTGGCACATGCTGGGCATAGATAGGTAGGTAGACAGAGAGACTGAGGGTATGGTTTAACAATACATCATAATCAATCATTGTAAAAATTTTCTTCTGACCTATCCCAGTTATCTGTGTCCTTTTTCTTTCTTACATTAAACTCATGACAAATCATGGTGAACCAGTCCAGGATGCTAAATGGACAAAAATCCACTGACTTCATATTCTTTATAATCTCTTAGTTCAGCTCCCTGATCCAGATGAAGGCTGGTGATGGGGCAAGAGAAGCAGCAAGAGCATGTAGGCAGAAATGGCAGTGGCAGCCAGCCCAACCAAAACCTCCCCATCCCACCTGAAGCATGAGGGCTGTTCATGACATCGTGGAAGGATCTGCACTACAAACTCTCATTGCCTTCCAGTGAAGCACTGTGAGACCATAACCCTGAAGAGGCTTATGGAAGCTGTTCAAAAAGCACTCACAGCAAGAATAGAGGCAGCCACCAGAGCTTTTGCAAGCGCATCTCACAGGGATTCCCAAAGGGCCATGCAGAGCCTCAGGAATCCCTCCTGCCCCCCAGGCCACCCTCTTCCCACTGCTGAAAGGTTGATGTTCTTTCAACAAGCAAGTATGATAGGGACAATACAGAATAGCCAACTCTTTCAATTTATGTAGTGGATTCCAACTCTGCTGCAATCCAGCATCCACACTCCCACTTTAGAAGCCACACCACTTGGCTTTAAAGAATAGCCCAATTGAATGTGTGAGTATGCTACAGCACAATAACCTCTCTGGGATTAGACAAATAAATGCAAATGAATCATTTAATGCAAACAAATCACTTAAAGGAGTAAGTGTTTTTTTATTTACTCCAAAACTACCTAAAAGAATAGCTCTTTTGATAGCTTTAGTAAAGTGTTTGGGTTTTTTTTTCTATGTAAAGTTCTACTGTTGCTCACCAGTGGCCTCATTCCATCAAAGCTTTAGAAATCTAGATTGTCGGATGTGGGATTTTTTTGTTCAATCACTGTTTTGTTTTGTTTGCTTTTAAGAAAAAAGATTAATCACAGAGCATTTGGAGGTGTATCAGATATATGAGGGTTTCTCCTTGACTAAGTGGTATTTGTCTTTTCAGTTCTTGAAAGGCAGTATTAAGACAGCACAGTAGTGTTTGTGATTCATGGTTGCAATTCTCTTTTTATTGCTGAACACCAGCAGTGAATAGGAGCTGCAGAAGGACACGTTTCCAATTACTCTATCTCAGAGTTCTCCATTGCTTCTTAACAGAGACGTCTCTATCTCTGCAAGTGAGTGTAATACAAAAGTTTATACAAAAATAAATGTGTGTGTGTGTATATATATACACACACACATACACCAAAGAAAGATTTCTTTGCTCTTTCACCTATGTTCTCTCTTAAAGTCTCAGTGTCTGGTGCTTTGTTGCCAGTCTTCTCACTAGAAGTATAAAGATGATTTAACCATTAGAGAAAGGTATTACACAAAACAATGTCCAAAGAATATTGAATGTTTTTTGGGAAGAGATGGCCTGACTCCTGAATCCGAAGTGGTGGTCTCCTTGCACAGCATGACAGAAATGTTTTAGCAAGGCAAGATCATGTCTCTCTCAGCATGCAATATGTTCAAGCAGGAAATTTAGAAATTGACTACTGCTTCCTGAAGAGAAACTTTTTCCTGGACTGTGGTCTTTGGTCCTTTGTGAGTTCGGGCCCAAATAGTGTATTGGGATGAACCAAAGCTTGTTACCTGTGCAGGTGCAGAGCTTGATGCATCTCAGATGGAATCTCTGGTCCTTCAACATTTACTTGACTATTTCTTCATATAATGAGGTGCTGATGCAGGGGAGAGCAAAAGTCTCAATTACATTATCCTTGAGTATACTTAACCTTTATAAGCACCAATTTTAAGAGAGAATTTTTTTTAAAAGTGAGACAGGAAAAACATCAAAATACTCTGCCTAAACATTAACACAGGGCACAGCTCCCAAATTGACAGAGAAATCAGTGCTAGGGAGAAGTCAGGAATAAAGGATCAAAAGCAGACACAGTCTCTGAAGAAAGGAGGATAACAGTACAGAGCACCATGCACTGAGTGAATTTGATTTAAAGCATTTTAAAAGAAAACTCCATTTACTTTATAGACTGACAAAAGTTTATACATTCATGAATGAGCTCTTTATGTATTTAAGAGGGATGATAGCAGACAAAGGGAATATTTGATGAATGTTAAGGCAAGATTCTGAAAGTCAGAGATCATTGAGAGAGGACAGAAGGTTTTGGCTTTTTCTTACAAATAGCTGCATCTGTTTGGCACTTTGTGTTTCCATTCTGTGTGCTAGAATTGTGAGAGAACTAGAAAAGGTATTTGGGAGCTGCAAGAGGAACTTAAAGATATAAAAGGTTTAAGAAAGCTATGGCTCACATACTTTCATATCCTGCTTTTCATCTTGCCCTATAATGGAGTACCCTGGCTAAAATTAGCAGCTAGCAGAGACAGGGCAGTTGTAGAGATACAAGGCTGTGACTTGAATTCATTCAGAATAAGTGGGAGAGAAAACAGAGGTATTTTTTATATATTTTTGGGGTTATATGTTTTGTTATTAAGGCTTTTGATGGAGATATTTATTTCAACTTTGCCCTGTGTCAAGGTCAACAGAAAACCTGTACTTCAAGGACATCCCTTTGCAACTGATATCTCAGCAGTTTGAAGGTGCTGCCTGAGATATGGGCCCAGGTTTTAGTTTGTCCTTCTGGGGCAGTAGCTTTGGCAGAAAGATGGGAAAAATAACTGAGAGCAGTAACATCTAAACCACCTCAGCAAAATTTGCTGAAGTTCATCTGCTACAACACATCTTTTCTGTTAAATCAGCAAATCTTGAGGTTCCAAAGCTCTTAATTATTTATGATGGAGTTTAACTTGCGGAAGAATAGGAGATCATACAACAAATACTGCAGGTAGATTTTTAAGATGATGACCAGTAAGGTATTCAGATCCTCTCTAGCTGGGCAAAGTAATTACTTCTTCTTTTAAAACATTCATTATAACCTCAAGTATACAGAAGACAGAGTTGCTGGTGAATTATTTTAATGAAGCATCACAGCACTAATGGGAGCAGCTTACCAGGCTTCAGGTAGCAGGTGTAGAGATCTCTGGGTCTGTAGGGTAGCCTGAGAACCAAAGCTAAAAAAGGAGCAACCAGATGATATAAATCAGTGATTACTCTACATCCCACTGCACCAGTTCCAAATTACTAACAGTTCGATAGATAATACTCCTGGCTGAACTGCTGTCAGCAGCCCTTATGCCAGGTTAAGTAACATTTGCCCTGCCCGAGTTTTACTGCCATTGTTTCCACACAGGCCTGTTCTTCTGACCCACTTTCTGTTCTCACTATGTAACCATTGAGTCATTGCACAGAGATGTTCTTGTCCCTCTTGAAATGCAAGTTCAATGCAAGTCACTCCACAGAGTGAAGCATCTTTTTCGATAAACTGAGTTGGTGTTTTTTATACCAGTCTTCTGCTTTCTGTGGTGTGGACCTGTGCCTATTACCTGGGCAGATAGTCCTTATGTCCCTTTGTGGGCCCATACAGCAGAGGGATGGCAGAAGTCACAGTGCAGGAAAGGCACTGAGGTTGTAAACATCTTAACACAAGCTACACATGGAGGAGGAGCCACATCAGCAAGCTCCTAGCAGTCATCAAACTGGAAATCATGAATATGAAGAATGACAGAATAAGCTGAGTTAGAAGGGACTCACAAGAATCATCGAGTTCAGCTCCCGGCCCTGCACAGGACCATCCCCAAGAGTGACACCATGTGGCCAAGAGCATTGTCCAAATGCTTCTTGTAATCTGTCAGCCTTAGTGCTGTGACCACTTCCCTGGGGAGCCTGTTCCAGAGCTCAACCACTCCTAGCTCTAGAGCTTTATTCTAATAATCCAGCCTAAACCTCCCCTGACACAACTTCAGGCTCGGCTCCTGTCACTGGCCACCACAGAGATCAGTGTTTGTCCCTCCTCTTCCCATCACAAGGAGGTTATAACTGCAATGAGGTCTCCCTTCAGTCTTCCCCTTCAGGCCCTTCACCAACTTAGACCTTTGCTGGGAGCATCAAATAACCCTGAGCCCCTCTGTTCTTGTTCATTGTATGCCAGGGGTGGGGTTGGCAGCAGAGGAGAATGGTCCTGTGCACACTGTGCCAAGGCTGGAAATAGTCTCTGGTCCTCAGTGTCTTTATCAGGCAGAGATGACAGGGATGAGGACTCACCCCATGGCTGCTGTGCCTCCGCAGCTGCACAGAGCCCCTGTTCTTTGGCAGACCAAGGCCTGTGCTCCCGCTGTGCAGGTGGGGTGGGTCAGGGCTGCCCTGGCAGTGCCAATGTGGCAGCCCCTGCGGCAGACCCGGTGGGCAGGAGGAGCTCGCGCCTGGCACCCGAGCTCCCCTGGGGAGGGCAAGCAGTGGCCAAGCTGGCAGCAGTGGAGGATGGCAGCACTGTGCCCCTGGCTCAGTGCCACCGTGAAAAAGCCTCCCACAGATTTGCCCATTTGGCAATGGCTGTGCAGAGCGTGGCTGTGGCACCAGGGCACGAGCTGCCTTGGCCTTGTCCTGTGCTGGGCTCCTGCCCGCTGTCTGTGCTGACTTTGGACACTGGAGAGCAAACAGCACAGTAATTTTCAATGAGACTTAGGCCCTGCTTAGGTTTCAAAGGTTTTAATCATAAAGTAAAAAGGCAGCACCGTAGCAGTTAGAGGCATCTGTTTTGGACAAGAATTTTGGACAATAATCGTGTACTTGTTCCCCTGTGATTCCCGCTTAGCCTCCTTTTCTTTTACCCATATTACTCATTCCTGATTATGTCTAGCATTTAGAAGCCTAACTCAGTGTTTTATGATTATATGGTAATTCTTGCTGCTTAAGCTGTATTTAGTGTTCAGATTTCTCTGTTAATTTAACTTTCCAACATTCTCCATCATGTAACTTGCATGACCCTTGTCAACTTTTATAATAAAAATTCTGTATTGGCAGATCTAACACTTTGGAAACAAATAAGAAATCGTGATGAAAATTATAGTTTATTGTTTTCATATTCATTGACCCCAGTGATAACACCTTCACAAAAATAATTTCTTGTTTTTCTTATCTCAAATTTCTTCCTCCTTCTTCCTGCAGATATAGTTGCAGAGAGATGTTGTAATAACATATTGTTATTTCATATTCTGGAAAAAATCTTGAATTTTTAATTGTTTTAAACACTGAAGGATTGAAGTTGTGAATCAATTGAAGTCAGTGACAGCTTTGCTGTTAACTTCACACATCAGGATTTTGTCTAGCTGTTCCTAATGTATTTGAGTCAGATTTTTCTGTATTATTTACTTTTACATATTTAGGAATACGACCAAAGAAGAAACAAAACAAAAACAACAACAACAACAGAAACCTTTTTCATCACTTAACTCAGCTGGTTTAGTGGTGGTTTCCAGCCAGTCCATTGTACTACAGCACACAGAACTCTGCCCACTCGTAGCCAACAATTCATTTAAAAAGTCATCTATATCTGCCCCATGGGACTATTTGTGTAGCTAGAATTAAGCAACTGCATGGAAGATTAGGTCCCTTGGGACTGTTTTCCTCTGTTTTGTCTCTTTTGGCTGTTAGAGTGTCTTTCTGGAGTTCTACCCCAGAGCTAAAATCTCAGACTTGGAGGTTTTTTTGGCAAGGATTTCACTACTTTCTAAAGTGGGCAGCATGTTGCATAAATAGTCACTTTCTAACACTAATAATAGTTACCTATCAGTTGTCAGTGGAAAAAAAAATGTAATTGCAGAATTGGTCAGTTGATCATGTTGGCAGAAAATAATCAAAACTACACATTGCCTTGTAGCTTTCTACCTCTGAATTAATCACTACGGGCTCCCTTACAGTCAGTGGAGAGAAACGGGCATTTTTCAGATGTGATTCTTCTGGCCTATTTTAGATATCTAGTTTAGGACAAGATGAACTACAGCCTAGAAGTGTCTATTTCTCATTGCTGATTATAAAAGGAGTCTAGACATCTCCCAGAGAAGTAGGCAGCCAGATTGCAGATGTTTTTATTTGTCATTGTGTGTCTTCATGTGGCATGGGTGACTAAAAAGGCTTCTAAGCTCGATTTTGTTAGAATTATTCCAGTACAGTAAATTTAAGCCTCACTACTGAAAATGAGAGATCTTTTTATAGGTTATTATTTTGTAGATAGCAATTAACCACTCAGAAGAGCTGCTAGCTTTGACACGCACATGCTCAGCCACTTCATGCTTTAATGTTAAATTATATTTGACATTTAATTTAAGCTCTTATTGCCTTCATTCAAAAATAAACCCTACTGCATTAGTAGTGAGAAGGTGGAGGGATAATTTTTCTCCCCAAATTCATACTCAGTGAAATCCAAACTGATTTTTCACGCTTAGTTTTTCAAGTATATTATGTGCATTCTTCTGAATGCGTCTGTGCAATTGCTTCTCAGATGTGAGGGAAAGAAATCGATGCATCTTTTTTAGTAAGCAATTACAACATAAAAATGTATTTTTAATAGGTGCTTTGAAGGCTGCACATACTGTGAGGTTTGTTGCCCCCTTGCACCAGTTGTAATCAGAAGCAATATAGACCATTATTTGCTGGGCAAAGCAGCACTGATTTTGTGGTTCTACCAGTGTGTAATGTGATCTCTTTAGCTCTTATAAACTAAACAGGATGAAGACTTAGCTAACTGACACAAACGTAATGGCAGGGCGCAGGAGGAGCTTCTGCCTGGTGTCCTGCCAGTGATGTTTATCCTCCCTGAGTGGGAATGGAGAGCTGTCCCACCAGGTCTCTGCTACAAGGACCTGAAAGGATGCCAAAGGCTTCTTCCCCAGGCTAGTGTGAGCCATAACTTAGGGCTTTCCTTTGCAGACTCTGTGTCAGTCTTTGGGTGCCTTCCTCTTGCTCATAAAAGAGCCAAATCACACTTAACATTTATCTACCTTTTACTTCATAACTATTGCACATCACAAAAAATGTTGCCATTCCTGGCAAGGAAGCAGAATCTCTCTCCTCCGGGGCACTGCAGCACCTCTGAGTGAGGTTTGAAGTCGGTATCCTGGATGCTGGTATCTGTGAAAGACCCCATGGTTGCTTAGGACCACAGTTTATTGAGCCAAATTAGAGCTAGGGCTGCTACATTCTCTTCATCATTTAGCCCTTCAGCCCATCTTGGCTGCTTCAAGCTTTCTGTGTGCAGCATGACCAAGACCTGCTGGGAAACTTTTGGTAGTGCTAGAACTCTTCTAGTGAGGTTTGCAGTCATGGGACATGGATGGTGATTATTCCAGGGAGCTGGTCATCTCTGGGAATGGCTTTAAGCAAATCACAGAGTCACGGAATTTCCTGAGTTAGAAGGGACCAACCAGGTTCATCCAGTCCAATTCCTGGCCCTGCACAGGACAACCCCAGAGCCACACTTTGTGCCTGAGAGCATTGTCCAAACACTCCTTGAGTTCTGCCAGTCTTGGTGCTGTGACCGCTTCCCTGGGGAGCCTGTTCCAGTGCCCAAACACCGTCTGGGTGAAAAACCTTTTTCTAGTATCTGACCTAAATCTCCCCTGGCACAACTTCAGGTCATCCCCTGAGGTTCTGTTACTGTTCATCACAGAGATCAGTGCCTGCCCCTCTGCTTCTCCTCGTGAGGGGCTGTAATTGCAATGAGGTCCCCCCTCAGTCCCCTGTTCTCCAGGCTGAACAAGCCATCTCAGCTACTCCTCACGTGGCTTCCCCTATAGGCCCTCCAGCATCTTCCTGGCTCTCCTTTGGGTGATCTCAAACACCTTTATATCCATCATATGATGAGGTGCCCAAAACTGCCCCCAGCTCTGGAGGTGAGGCCGCCCCAGCTCAGAGCACAGTGGGACAATCCCCTCCCTTGCCTGACTGGCGATGCTGGGCCTGATGCACCTCATTGTTTTCAATGATCAGGAATCACTACTACACAAAACCAAAACAAACAAACAAACAAAAACCAAAATTAGACTCTCCCAACATCAAATAAACCAATACAACTGCAGCTCCTCAGCACATTTGTCTTTGCTGTTAAATTGAGTGATTTACTCACCTTGCAAAAGACATTAGCATTAAGGACATAGAATTTCTCAGATGTAATTCATTATTAATCTTAATGGGATTATGCTTCAAAGACCACTAAATGCACATCTTCAAAGTACTTAAATTACTCCCTATTATTACTTTTGACAATAAAATAAATAAAGCTTAGTTAAATTCTACATGCTAAACCCAAATTACTTTTTTCACTGTGCCAACCAAAGCAAAACCGACCATTAAAAAAACCTGAACAAAACACCAAGAAACAAAAACACCAAAACCCCTCCACTAAGAACCTAAAGGTTGTAATAGATTGAGATTGATAAATAATCATAAAACTAGGTTGAAGACATTTGAAATTGCATTTTTTTCATGTTAAATGTATGCGGCATCAAAAGTATGATTACAGGGAGAGAAGAATAAATATTTAACATCAAACAAATTTCTTTATTAATATAATTACATGGTGTCAAATGCATTTCCTAATATTGCTTTAAATAAATTTTAAAAATTCATATTGCTAAGCTAGCACTATCAACAACAGAATCTAGATAATAGGTAAATAGCTCTTTGGGTGGCACTTCCTTTAAAAACAGCAATGAAAGCCAAAATTTCCATTTGTCTCTGTTTTCTAATGCAAATTCTTCATAAGCTTTGCACAGAATAAACATGTTCAAGCTGTGCCCTGGCTGTATGGAGTTGTGCGGCAGTGAGACATTTTCTGATGTTCGTGCTAATTGCATTGGAGCTGGACTCTTCCTAGGGGTCCACCAGGTCACTGCACAGAGTCACACAGAGGGAGAGAAGAGAATATCTTGGACAAATGGTGTAGAACATCGCAGCAGATAGACTTGCCAGATGCTCAGGTTATCCCCGGGCAGCTCTGGGCTATGGTGGTGTCAGCCGCCCGCGCCGTGGTGTCTCTGCACCTGCCTCAGGCTCCTCCTGCCCACGCATCTGGGCCTGGTGGCACCCTCCTTTCCTCAGCACTTGGGGTCTGAGATGAGGAGCAAGCACGTTCAGGGCATAAAATAAACACATCTGCCTTCAGAAGCAGCAGTGTTAGGGCTCGGGGTTTGTGCTGCCCCAGCTCAAATGCTGACTGATCCTGTCCTTCTCTGTGACAAGCTGGAACAGGCTCCACTGCTCCGTCAGTGCACAGCCCAGCCCTGTGTTTTGCAGGTTGTTTAGAAGTGGAGCAATCTTCTTTAGCCTTTTAGCAAGTTTCCACATGTTATTTAGCTCTGCATCCCCTGTTAGGGGGGCCTCAAGGAGTGACATCTCCTGGCAGTAGGGATACATATCCTGCATATAAACAGGAGGCTCCTCTCTGTTGGGGCATCTGCCATCCAAACTCATGGCCCAGCTCAGTTCTTTTAGATCTTCTATACTAAGAGAAGGCCTTAAAAGTTCAGCTTTCCCTCTGTGCCTGGAACACTGTTGCTCTGTTGTGCCTCTAACCAAAGACATGTTTTCTGTTGGCAGGGATGGGGGTGTTGTTTCAATTTGTCCCCTTTTCTCCCCTCTTCAGTTAATTCAGTGGTCTCTGTAGATGCCCTGTTGCCTTTCCTCTGACAGAGTGCTTGGGGTTGCCCTCTCTTCCACCACCAGCATCTTCTCTCTGGCTAGGAGGCAGTCACTGGGAAAGGCACTACCTTAAACTTTATGGGCAGACACCCACACAGGGCTAGTGCTGTTCTGGAAGATGTCTGCTGGTGCCATCGATCTGTTCTTTGCTGTTTAGGCCATGCACCCGAAGCAGTGGTTCTATGAAGACAGATGTCAGGACTCCCACCTTCAGTTCTCCCAATTTCTTCCCCCATTAACATCCCAACCCCACTCCAGCAAAAAATGCAGTTGATTACATCGATGATGATTTGCCCCCTGGCTACCTGAGCACATAAAAACATCTTTCTTGGACCATGGAAGTCTGTGTCCAACTGCAGGCAACAGCAGGATGGAGTAGGGCCAGTGACACTTTGCTGATGTATTTCCCCATCTTCTGGTGATTTGTGGTCCAGGGACTTCCTGCATCAGAGATGGTATTTCTGTTTAATAGCCTTTGATACATTTTTTTTCTCCCTTCAACTCACCTCCAACATTCCCCTTGAAACTGTAGAGGAGAGCAGATGTGCCATTCCCAAAATTCATCAGGTTACGTTCAATTAAAAAAAAAAAAGCCATTGAGCAGAGTGTAGATTCTCCCAGTAACAAGTTTCTTTTATCATATGTTTACAGTAGTCAGGACTCTAAACTTGGTGGGAATCAAACTGTTGTCCGATTCAGTTTATGTTGACTGGGGCAAATATTTTTGTTTTACATTTATTTTTTATTTTGAAATTGTTTAGCTGCAGTGTATTAAAAAAAAAAAGAATTTTTGTTTGATCTTCCCACTTTGGCTTTATATATAAATGGTTCCTGGGAGGGAAGCATATCACAATACAAACATCAAAACTGGACTATTTGTCAGAGCATGTAAGATTTTTCATTTTACAATCTAGAGAGAATATAACTGAGGTATCAAAAGCACAGAGGGAAAAATCATTGTTAAAGAGCTTCAGTGAAAGTTTTGCATTTATTTAGGGAAATGGAAATGTGCACAATGACTGCATAGAGCTGAGCAACTCTTGGACACAGGGGTGTTAACAAGTTTGAAAAAACCTGCATCATTAGGAAGACAAAAAGTAGGAAAGCAGGATCTAGCTTTCTTATTTCTGGATATTTATGGCTTGTATAAATGTCAGAGGCCAAATAACTGACTTTTATTGGTAACACCCTGAACTGTATTACAACGTGTATACGTAGTTGTTACGGCAATATATCAGCAAGCTGCCACACCAGGTCAGACCTGCTTATATGGATTATAATGGGGTAATATGCAGGCTCAGGAGCTCTTTGGATGGGACCCTTCGTGCCCTTTACTTGTAAAACATATAGATATATGTAGTCAAGTCTTATAATGAGGAACCATAAAACATCTAATTCAGCAGGAAACAGCATCTTCTATGCTGATACAATCACTGTTCAACAAATAGATATTGAAAAAGAGACTTTTCTCCTAGGAAAATTTTCGTTTGTGATACGTGCCTCATCTAGAGCATGTCCTGGTGAGTCAACAGTGCAAGAATTTTATGCAGCTTATCTAAAATCATGCCACATTGTGCTCTGTGCTGTTGTTTTCTGCTATTTCAAAGATCAAGGCAATTAAGATTGCTTACCTGTGATTAAGAATTGTTCCTCTCCACTGTTAAAGACAGCCTACACCAGTACGCTGAGGTTTGTCTGTACTGATTCTTTCCACACTAATATTTTTAGTACACCCATGTTTCTGATGGAGAAGTGCACATACACTTCTTAGTGCTTCAAAACCTATGGTTCTGATGCAGTTATGAGTATTTTAGCACTGCAACTTCTTTAGCACAACAACTTCTTTGATTTGTTACTTCTAAGATCTTCCACTGCCTAATGCCAGGTAGCCTTACCTGCTGGAATTCATGGTCTTTCTTAGAAATGCTTGAAACCCAGGCTCTCTCTTTGCTCCCTAGTGTTTCATACTTTTGGGGTATAGGAGCTGAATGCTTTCATTTTAAACGTGCCTTGTTCAAAATGAGGAAGCTTTCAGATGGAATCTGTATAGAAAGTTACATGATGAGAAACACAGCTCCTACAGTCTCCAGTGAAGGGAAAGAAATCCCACAGATGCATGGGAGGCGTGGGACTGTCAGTGCATTCGACCTGTGGGCGCTGTCCCTTCATGTGACCTTTGGGCTTAGAGTTCAATATCACACCCTATGCAGGAGAGAGGATGGAGAGAAAAGACTACATAGAGGCTATTAAAGGGTGAGAATTCCTCCATTTCTGTTAGTCTTGATATCTGTAGAATTGAGGTTAGATCCAGTAGACCCAGCTGACAGATGATTATACCTGAAAGAATTTGAGAAGCAAGTCATTTCATGATAAAGAAATATTTTGTCTCCAATGCTAAACCACACTCAGTACCACAACCAGGCTTAAGGAAAATTTTACTGCTCCTGATCTAGAGCAATCTAGACTTCTCCTTTCTAATTATATATTTTCTAAGTACACTGTATCTATACAGTTTAAAATTAAGACAGATTTTAAATCTAAAAATAAAGATGAGGTTTTGAATAGTCTCAGAAAAGAACAAGTTATTTCCAGAAGTCATTCAACTTTTATGATCACTTCCATGTAATAAATTAAAGTTCTCCTAAAAATACTGATGTACCATTACCTAATTAAACTATTTCACACAGTACAACCTCAGAAGCCTGGATGCTTCTAGATTTAATCTCTAGTAAATGTACGTTCCCACTGATAGAGCAGGGAGTTTGTAAAATACCTGATTTCAGAAAGTGCTGCAACTGCGTCTCATGGTAATACAGATCAGTCAGTATGGATGGAAATAGGAAAGGTCAACTCAAAAAGAGGAAATTTGCCTTTTTGCCACAGGCCTTTATTTGCATTCCAATTGAACCTATTTTGAAGATTTTTTTTCTGTGAATCTAATGAACTCCTGTACAGACCTGTGTAGAGGTGTGGATTTCAGAAATGTCCAGAGGGCTCAGTGGAATGAGAACATTCCACGGGGATAGGAGTCAACCTTTCTCAAGGATTAGAGAGAGGAGACCTGGTATCTGATTACATGCCACAAATCCCCATGTTTAACTAGCACTTGGAATCACGTTCCTCTGTGATCTCATGGACTGTTCTCAGAAACTATGGGTATGAGGAAAAAATTCTCCCAGAAAAAAAAAAATCAGCTGCACCTAGATGTAAGTCCTACGAGTCTGATTTCTGCTACACTTTGCCTTCTCTTGATCATAGACTCTCTGAAGGAGGTGTGAGGGCATCATAGAAAGGCCTCAGTGGTACCACCAAGCTGGCAAGGTGCTCAGCAGCTCTCTTGCATGTGACACAGCACAGTCCTGTGGGGTGGGCCATCACCCCAGGTGAGCTACCACAGCCAGGGACACGATGTAGCCCCTCTGGCCTCTTTTGCTCTGACCAGGAGAGATCAGGTCTGGTCCTTGGCACCTGCACACCTCAAAGAGAGGGAGTACCTCCTAATCACAACCTGCAAGGGTAGTGCTACTGCAGTTCTTTTAATTTTAATGTATATTGTGTTTATAAGTGGTCAATGGCATGCAAGGATTAATGCTTAAAGCAGCATATGCTGGTTGATTGTTAGGAGTAGTGGTATTAAAAAGTGATAGTGCTCCAGCTATAAATGGATGCAATTTAATGGATAGTATTAGCAGCAGAGCTGTTCAGCTGAAGCCATGGCTAAAGGGACTCCAGTTTAATAACTTTCTAATTACATCTGTATAAGCTGGGTCACTTAGCAGCAAACTGACAGGTTTACATTTCCTTATATACCAGGTATTGCTCTGTGTATTAGCCCTACACTGGAATTGCAAATAGAAAATAATTGGGCTGCTTTTTTAGCCTCCCCAAATGGTTTAAATTAATGGCAGTGCAGATCAACACAATGCCTTCACATGTGTGATTTTAACCTTCATTGATTTTCGCAGTTCCAGGGCTGCATGACATTGGCTGGAGAGCCATGCTGATGTGATGGCTGCCGAGCTGAGTGCTGAAAGGAGGTTTATGCAGAATTAGATTAGTTCCTGGGATTCAAGAGCACACATTACAGAAAACCGAAGGCTCAGTTCTCCAAATTATAAGTGTTTGGTGTTATTCCTCAGGGCAGAGAAATTTAGTGTCATTCTGTTTATGAACGACTGGCAGCAGCTTTGCACAAAGGTTTGGAATCCCTGAAGGAAATCCGATGCCCCGAGACGCATCAGAAAATTTTTCAGGTAGGATAAGCAGGAAGGCTGGAGTAGCTATAAACAAACAGGCTCATGGAGGTTGTACCTACCATCTCCCACATATAGTGCACTTTAAATTGTATTAATTGGAGTAGTGCCTGTTACCATGACAGTTAGGTGCTGCAATTACCTCCCACCTCGGGGAATTTCATGCTTAGTGCAGCATTCAGAGTCTACTTCCTGGTATTTTGTTTTTATTTTGCTAGGTTTTTTGTACTTTGGATAAGTATTGTAGAAAGCAGAGCAGAGATGTTCCTTGAAAGAAAAATGCATCTTTATACTCCCAAGCCCTGTTTAGCCATGTCCTGAGAAACCAGTAAAACATAATGATCTCTGCGGGGATCAAATGCAGTGACTGAGGCTGAATTTTCCTTTATAACTGCCCAGGATGGCCAGGACTCATGAGAAGAGTTCCTCTGTGAGAGGGACATGCTGTACTGTAAAATGACTTTGACAAAAAGCTTTACAGGGTGAAAGCCACAACATCCCCTCATCCAGAGGGTTTAGCCTGAGGTCTAGCTCTGAGCTTCTGCATAATCTAGGCATTTCAGCTTCGGGGTAAGGCCATAGCAAAAATATATATTTAGAAGGAATATCCTTTTCCATTGGGATGCTTTTGAATTGGAGAGCTGGTTGCAGTAACCCGGTGTGCTGGGCACTGGGGTATCAGAGCAGGGCAGGGACCAGAGTGCTGCAAACCCAGAGACAGAAGGATAGGAGAGGGAAGGAGTCTCACTCACAGTGCTTGAGAAAATACATCTGTTAATCCCTTCTTTAAGGTGTTAAGCAGGCTCAGCTGTCATGCAAGCCTTGTGCTGGTGATCTACTACAGCATATTTCCACAAGTTGCCGATTTGAAGCTCACTTACTGTACAGTATCACTTTGAAGAGTGCTGTAAACAAAGAGATATAGGCTAGGCAACCTCCTCTGGGCAAACGTGAACCCTTTAGACTGAAGCTGGGGATTCAGGCATTTAGACACAACCAGCAATAGTTCATGGATCAGGCTTCCAACCTGACGTAGCAGCAGTGCTGTTTTATTTGAGACTGTCAGCATTTTCACATCATAAACCTCAATGCTGCAGTATATCTCAGCTGTTTCTAATCCCTGAGAACTGAGACTTGGCATATAAATTGCTAACCCATATATTAATTTGAGTAAAAGAGGATAAAGCTATGTCTAAGTTATACAACAAATTATATTGATTTTTATTTCAGTTACACACACGCTGTCTGCCAAAGTCCTGTAAAATATGTTTTTCACTACAAGGAATTGCATGTTCATTATGTTTTACATGAATTGATGTCTTTTATATTGTTTTTAAATGCTTTTGAAATAGCCATTTTGTTTACATCTAATAAGCTTTAGCTAATGTTCTATTTTGTACATCATTACTCACTAATATGAAAATGGCAGCTGTGAACCAAATGCAGATCCTTTGGCTTTGGTATTGTTCTTAATTTATGTAAAGGTTTGCTAAAACTTTATTTTAAATCTGAAAGCTGTGTATTACAGTATTTGCTGACAAAAATGCACACGTCAGTGAGAGCCCAAAAGATTATTATTGTTCAAATGTCACAGCATTAAAATATTGGAGAGATTTCTAACAAAAATAATAAAAATACATTTTTTTAATCTTGGGTATTTACAGAATATTGGTTATGTTTTTGACCTTAGTCCAGTTGCTGGTACATGTTTATTTACCTTTGTGCTAGGAGGGGACTTGATTATTTCTTTAAAAAGGTGAAGGAAAAATCCCTGGCAGACAGAAAAGGACCTCCAGCAAACAGAAATTGTGTACTTAGGATATGCAAAACATAAGTGTGCTCCATTCTGTATGTAATACTGCACTCACATGATAGCTTGACAGAATCAAATTTACTTCACCTGCCTTCTAATGAATTTTTCTGCATTCTAAAAAGATAGTGTTATTGTAGCCAGAGTGAGTAACATTTGGTATATTAGCATATACCAGTACAGAAGTCACTGCATTTTCTCATGACTAGGGAGTTTTTACAGAGATGTTAATTCAAACTTCACAACTGTGAGACAAGTCAGGTTCTCCTCTGATCTAAATCAACTGAGGGCTTTCTCTTTCCCCCTCAACCTATACTGCCCAAACAGACTACCAAGAAATAGTGGTTTTCAGCCAAAAAAAACCCACAAGTCAAAGTCTTTGGGGATGAGCTGTCAAGTAATGGGTGATCCTGAGCCCCCGGTACTGTTACTTAGCAACTTCTGAGAATGGATTCACCTTCTGTGGGCATCCCTTGCACTGCTTTTTGTACTCGTTCATATAGCCAGGTGTAAGTCTCCAACAGATCATCAGAGATTTCCTTGAAAGAAATCCAAGGATTGCAGTGCACAGCCTGTGCAGTGAGCTGGGTGCAGCTGAGACAAACCAAGCAGCAGTCCCAGCACAGCACATTTGTTCTGACCATGAACAATAATGCAGATGTACCTCAAACACCTTTTTCATGTATAGATCATCTTACAGGGCATAATCCAGGGCTCCACTACTATAATCATTCCTAGTTAAATGTGTTTTAATATATGTGGTAATGTATTTGTTATAGCACATAAACCAGAATAGCCTGACACGTGTGCAGTTACTTTTTCTCTCAGATTTCCAGGCTATGCTTTGGTCAATCTCACCAGCTGTTTAAAAATCCTCAGCAATCCTGTTCTTCTGCTGCACCCCCAAAAAAAGAAGAAGTGACTTTGGAAAGTCATACATGTCAAATTATATTAGACAATAGAGTGCAGTGTGGAGACTCCTTTTGAAATGAGACTCACCTATAGGGGAGTGTTGTCTATTATTTTGTTATGTGCTCTTCTGATGTAAATATAAAATCCCTGTGAGTATTAATGGTAGTTTCTTGAGAATTGTCTAAACAGGAAAGAACAGACACTATAAAAACCAATTCATTTGACATGACTGGTAAAATTCCTTATGCTGTAGTAATTTGTCAGAACCATTCTTTATCCCTCAGAACAAAGTTACTGCTGTCACAATTGCAATACTTTTTATTATCTTTGTATAAATCGTTATATTCACCATGTTAACTTTCACATTATTTGGGGTCACAGAAATGTTGATTAGAAGGGACATGAGCAGGCCTAGGCCAAACTCCATTTCAAACTGCAGCTACTGCCAATGTATTCTCAGGTCCGTCATGGTTTCGTCCTCCTAAGTCTTGGAAACACCAAGGTTGGAAATTCCACAGCCTCTTTTGAGCTGTCCTAATCTCCCAGGCCACAGTTGGTGACCACTGTCCTCATATGTCATCTACCACTGCTGCAAAGAGTTTGCCTTTGCCACTTTTTTAGTTAACCCTTAGGTAGCTGCAGGGTGCTATAGGTGCCCTTTTAACCCATCTTTACCAAGTGTTCAGTTAATTTCAGAGTACAAGCACTTCCCTAATGTGCTTTTTGTTCATGTTGTTGTTTCTGGCCTGACTGTTCAATTGCTGTGTATGCTCTGCTCAAGCCACTAAAGGGAATTTTCTCTTGGTACAGTTTGTTCCCATGGTTTCCTGTACTACATCTTTTCTGGTGCCTATGGGGAACACAAGGCTTAAAGCATCTGTGCAATCAAAAGGTTCTTCCACCCTCTGATAACTGATTTCAGTAGGTGGAGATAAAGATTTCAGTGATAGCAATAGGAAAGGCCAGGCCCAGGTTGTAAATGCAAGTTGAGAAGAACACCACAGTAATATTTTGCTCATCTGTTTTGGCACAGAAACAGTCAGGAAAGATTAGGCTCAAAGGCTTCCTGCCTTATTTTTCTCCCCACTTTCATTAACCTGGATGGCCAGCAGGTGATAGCAATTTATGCAAATCCTTTTCTCTATACAACATTTTACCTTTTGACAATAGGCAACCAAGCAGATGACACAGCTACACACAAGAGCGTTTTGAAGACCCAATTTAAAATCTGAGATACCATATATTTTTCAAAAGCTTTTCTAAGGATAAGATAAGAGTATAATCCCTTAGTTTGGTGCAAATATTTTAAGACTTTGTGCTTCTAAAATCCAATTTGAATTAGCCTTGAAATTTAAAGCTGTTTATGTCTACTGAACCAAAAGGCACTGTGTGATGCATATAATAGAAAGTATTGTACAGTCGCTCTATTTCTCCTCCCCTTCTGACACTGATCTATAGTATTTGCCAAGAAAATCATCCAAAGGCAAAACATCATAACTTCAGAAAAAAAAAATTTAAAAAGCTAGTCCCTTTGCAACAAAGGACTTAAAAAACTTCCTTTTCCTTAGGCTTCTCTAGTCTTACAATTTATTAGGAACTCTTGTCATCAAATATGCTTAGGATAAACTTGACATTTTGGGTAAAGTTATTTCCAATATCGTGTTGTATAAAATGCATCTTGATGCTCAGAACAGCTTGGACAAGTCTGCTGTACCTTTGAGAATCAGCACTTTGGGAATCTGTATGCTGATGTGACTTGTGAGAGGATGGCCCAGCACATAATGAGTTGTTGACTTGCTCTCACTTCAAATCACACATTATTTAAGAATCGAGAGGAAAAGGTTGGGCAAACTGTCCTGGGTTCTTTCACTCCCAATCAGCCTGCCTATACTTTTGCCTGAAGTAGGCTTCTCCGTCAAAGTTTGCCTACTTTCAGGATCTATCAGTTGTTCACAAAACCCCTGATACTAAAGGTGCTTTGTGACTTAGATTATTCCTTTAGATGATTTAATTTCTCACCAGTGTGGTCAGAATAATGGTGACACGATTCATAAGGACTGTTTCTGAAAGTAACTTTCTTCTACATGTTATTAGTTTAAAAAACTCAGTAATGAGACCTAGTTTATTAACCAAGCCTATACATGAGAAATTCACCATGCAGGTTACTCATTCAGGGAGTAAGGTTTGCAGATATGGTAGATGAACAATAAAACTGACCAGGAACTGCCTAAGGAAGCCAAAGAGGATTAAGTCACATATCTTTGAGGAAACCCAGAAAATAAGGAGATCGAGATGGGAATTAAAACCTTGAAGCATATTCTACTTGTAGATTTTTATCCACCAGACAGATTTCAAGGAAAAGAAAACAATAGTTGTTGGATACATTGTCCATGGACAATGCCTTATCTTTTGACCTGTTCATCACCAAGGACATGGGACAACCAGATTCAATTTCCATGCTTTGAGAAATATACTGACATGTCTGGTCTTCTGAAAGTCGTTGTACCTCACAGCATGTTCTCAGATGCTTTCTTTCAAGCTGTCCTGTTGAAGTTGTTGCATTGTACATGGAGTAATTAAATGATTGTTGGGCTAGAAGGGGCTAACATCATAAAATCATATATTCATGGACTGATTTGGGTTGGAAGTCACCTTTAAAGATTGCCTATTTCCAACCCTCCTGCCGTGGGCAGGCACAGAGGGACACTTCCCACTAGATCAGGTTGCTCAAAGTCCCATCCAACCTGACCTTGAACATTTCCAGGCATGGGGCATCCACAGCTTCTGTGGGCAACCCATTCCAGTGTCTCACCAACCTCATCATAAAGAATTTCTTTCTTAGGTCGTATCTAAATCTACCCTTTAAAGCTGTTCTGAATTTAAAACTTACCTCTTTTCCTGTTACTAGACCCTTCAAATACTGAAAGGCCACAGTAAGATCTTCCAAAAGCTTTCTATTTTTCAGGCTGAAAACCTCAACTCTTTCCCTCATAGAAGAGGGACTCTGCCCCCCTGATCCATATGTTTCCATTGCTAAACAAGTATGCATTTGGCTAAAACAAGATAAGGGAGGAAACTGTAGCAGTGCCTTTGACAGCTTTTATAGTGGCATCTCCCTGAGTATTTTTGTTATTTCAAAATTCATTTTAGCATGGATGACAATGTCGACACTATCCTGGGTGTCACCAAATCCACCAAATCCCTTTTAAAAGTTGCAAAGATGCTCCTGGCAGAGTACAATGAACACATCTGCCATCTGCTTCCTACATCTGTAGGTGATGCTTATGTTCAAGGGGCCAATACCTGTTACAACTACTTTGGATTAAATGGCAGACATGACCTAAAAACTGGTGGCTTAACAAAAGAGACACTGAAAGCAAATGGATAATCAACAAAGCTTTATTTACAGCGTATCAAGCCATTATATTAATGTTTTAAATATATGGCTTTTTGTCTCATTCATCTGTGCCCAAGTGGGAAAAAATCTGTAACAAGTGTAGCTTCCTAATGAAAATAATATGAATAAGAAAAAATCTTCTTAGCTTTAAAAGTAAATGTCACGATCTATGTAAAAGTTAGCCTTTTGATACTGTTTGTGAGACCAACATCTTATTGAATTACCTTTGTGCTACTTTTCCACTCTCTAAACCTCACTCTTCAAAGCTTTGTGGCTGCACATTGCTGTGTGAATAGGCTTATGGATGCTATGAACTCTTAACAAAAAATCCATTGTAATGATACTTTGCTGTTTCAGGGATATTCACTGTATAACAATCCTAATGGTTCTGGTGAAGTAATAGGTATGGAAATGCTGGGTAGAAGATAGCTTCTCCCTACTTGAGTTGTTATATGAAAGGTTCTGGCTCCAGTTATTGATGATCTAACCACCTGCAGCACTTAAACTTGCTTTTTACTTTTGTCCCCAGCAGTAGTCCCATTGCATTCAGTAGGACTGCATACATGATTAATCTGATCAAGGTCTAATTAGTGAAAGAAGTGCAGCCACCGGTGCTGCAGACAGAAGGCTGTGCTTTAGCCTGTCTTCCAGACACATTTTTAACCTTTATCCATGCACCCACACAGGCACGAGCTGCATGCAGAATGTTATTCTGAACAAGCATTTAAATCCAGATGTAAAATAGTTACATAGTTTGCATCCTCTGGAGAATCAGACCAAAACTATCCGTTTTGATTCTAGAATATTTCAGCGGCCTAATCAGGACCATTTGGTGAATGCAGACATCCCTTTCACAGGGAAAGTAACAAGTGAATATTTATTTGTCTTGCTTTTGAAACAACGAGAACTTCTTCAGTCAGCAGTTAAGGGCTCAGTTTCTCCATGAACTGATCAAAGAGCAAAGTTGCTCTGGCCCTGTGTGGAACCACTGGAGAGCAGGATATGTGTCCCTGAAACACTTTAGCACACAGCCAGGGCAGACTCATTATTTTCCACAGCCCAGGTAGCCTACAGAAACTAGTTGCCCAATTTAACCAGCCTGGGAAGGTGCCTCAGGTTGGACAATCTCAGTCTTTCAGGTCTCTTGCTGCTAAGCTCCATTGCAAATGCACACTGATGGTAATCTGTAATATTTAGTGCTGCATGTTTAGCAGAATAAAAAGCAGTGATTGAGCTTTGGGGTCTTTTTTTTTTTTTTTTGTTAAAACAGTCACAGTCTAATGTGCCAAAGATGCTTTTGTCCCATTACCTAATGTGACAGGATAAAAAAGGCACTTAAGTTATCAGGGAATTATTAAATTAATGTTTTAAAGGGTTTTTTTATGTAAAAACTGTTCCTGTTAAAAAAAAGTATTCCCACCTAAATTTTGATTCTCAAGCTCCAAATTATCATGCAGATATTAAATAATTGAAGTAGGTAAGTACTGGGAGTAAACTGGAGAACTGGCTAATGGAACAACTGGGAAGTAGGAGAGTTGGCTGATGAGGTCTCATAGTAGGAGTGTAGATAACATGGGTAACTGCACCGAGATGGCTCCATAAATCATTCTGTTCATGAAAATGCTGGTGAGTCCTCAAAACATTGTGAGCTTTTGTGGGCACTGAAAAGTCATGCTAAGTGAATATTCATGATTCGGTGTTGACAGTGACTTTCTTTCCAACCTTTGAAAAATTTCACTCATTCATTCAGGATAAGGAACATAATACTGTGTTAATTAAATGCCCAACTAAATGACACAAATTGTGAGCGTGTAATAATTAAAAGAAAAAGTTCGTATAATAGTTCAGATAAAAATTTTCAGACTGAATATTTGGAAAATATTTATGAATTATAAATGAACAGCTAGAAAATTAATTATTGACTTGTGAATTATTTACCAACCAGAACAGATGTTAAAGTTCTGCATTATTTATTATGATGCATTTATTTCAGTGCTGAGTATAACCTATGAAAATAATAGTGATATTAAAACTGTATTATTTAAACAGGTTGATCAGTTGTAATTATTATCCCTATTTAACAGGGGAGTCAACTGAAAAACACAGGGAGGGAGATTATCAAAGTACCCAAGGGGTGAGGGTACCACAAGTCTAATAAAAATTAATGAGAGTTGCATTTCTGAATCCCTCGGGTGCTTATGAAAAATCTTTCATCGGGAGGTTAAATTGCATTCCCAGGAGAAGTCAAGAGCTTGAAATGGAGCTGAGAGTTCTGATCCCAACTTAAATTCTCTGCTGATTGAATCCAATGTCTCCTCTGTTTTGGGGCTGGGATTTTTTGTCATGATACTGGAATGTAAGAGTCATTAGATACCAGGCTTTCCTAGTTAGACCAAGCAGTTCATCCCTCTGACCTGCCTGCAGGTAACAAATCCATTGTTCAGATATTCATGTGTGTGGGGTTTGCCAAGCAATTATTATATCTGTATTTTTTCCTCTTTCTGCCAAAGACTGCATTGAAACAGAAGTTTCTTTTTGTCATTTTTTAATGAAACTATCCCTTAGCAGCCATCTCATTAAACTCTAGATTTTTCATCTTATGGGTGGAGTTGACTTTGCATATCCATGACATATTATAAGAGCTGAGGAAGATTATGAAATTGCAGTGTTGGCACTGCAATGATACAAGTAACCATTCAGCTATCCTGAAGAACTGTTAGAATCCTCACACACACAAACTCCCCGCTGGCCAAATAAAGAATTCATTTTTGTCCCTTAGTGTTTTGGTTTTGGTATATTTCACAAAGCCACCTTTGTTTATTCCTGCTTTATGGCACTTGTTACAGGAATCTGTCTGAACATCTGTCTATCAGCTGTGATATTTAAATTAACTGCATTGTGTCCCTCTTGCTTATTGTTCATCCAGGCTAAAAATACTTAGAAAATTCTTGGACATCTTGCTTAGTTTAATTTTATTTTTTCTGTGACTGGTCTTATTTTCAAATTTTTGTTAGTATTCTATGAAAGTCTTGTAGTAAGCTTGGAGATCTGACCCTACATTCAGTGAGTTCATGTTACTTCTGTTAGCTAGAAATCCATGCAGTCCAGAGGCAGCTCTCTTTTGGTAGTCCCAAAGGGGAGTTACAGTTTCTTCAAAAAAGGAAGTGCCACTTTCTAATACCCACCTATAACTTTTCAGCTTGGGTCACAAAGGAAAATGTAAAAAATGGCTATGGTAGCACAAGAAAACCTGTACATGTGATTTTGGTTTTCTTCTGGTTTGTATTCAGCTGTGTAGGGAAACAGATGTTACAATCTTCACAATTTATACGGCAACTTTTGGCTAAAATCTTGAATGCATCTTATAAATTTTAATGAATTGAACTCTACAGCAGCCTTGTGAGGGATTGAAGTTCTGCCATGTCCATTTTACAAATAAGAAAACTAAGGAACTGATAAATGTAATAATTTGAGAAAGATTGTACCAAGTGTCATGGGCAGACATGGGAAGAAAACTAGAAACTCAATGCCCACGTATCACTTCACCTTCCCAAGGTCCAAACACATATGGAAATTTGTAGGACAAAACACTTTTCCATCATTGCTAGCTCTGGAGGGCTTTTTATGCTGCTCTGATGAGATCTGGCTTGAATCTGGAGATGGAAATCAGCCTGTCCTCTTCCCATTCATCCTTTCATCTCCATCTGACCCACTGTCTGCCAACAAAATACTTTAGTTTGGAAAGGAGAGGATAATGTATGAAATTAAATATTTTAATTTGGGGATGAGCACCTTGGAGGATTCCAAAAGGATTGATAAACCCTGTAGTTAAGGAAGGTATTGATTGTCTCCCTCATCTGGAGTAGGTGCACTGGTACCAACTCCAACTGCGAATTTATTGGTCCAGCTGTGTGATGGTTTTATGCCAGTGTGATTTTCCCTGTGTGGCCAGGCCACAAGAGGATGAACAGGGCTCTCCATGAAGGTGCCTTGTCCTGACCCCAGATAGGCATCTTGATTTCCCCTTCTAGTGTCCCAGTCAGCCCATAAAATCCACAGTTCCTCTGCTCTCTGCCTGAATTCCCCCAGTTGGCAGCTTTAGCCTATACCTACCAATAAAAACCTATGTTATCAACCTCTAGGCTTTAAAATAAACCTGTTGTTGTTGTGCTGACAATAATATTAGGCACATGTAAGGAAATAAATAAAATGTTTGCATCTTTTATTTTTCCAGAGGTCTCTGTAATCCTCTTTAACTTCAGTTGTTTAAAAAAAAAAAAATCCTGTCTTTTCTTTAAAATCAAATGGAGGCCTATTCTTATTGAAATGAGGTGCATAAATCATTCTGCCAGGACAAGTTGTTCAGATCTGATCATCACAAAAAAATAATAATAATCTGCTATACAGAAATTAGTGTGAGCACACATTTTCTACTGTGAGGGGCAAAAGTGATCTACAGCAAGAAAAATTTCTCTGCTGGGATCCTTTTTAATAAAGAGAAGCAGCGAGCTGCTGGAGAGGTGTTAAAGCCATAGCACATCTTAGTCACAGGGTTTAAAGCTGAGTTCCAACAAAAGAGATGTTAAGGAATGGTTTGGTGTTCCTCTAAGTAAAATCTGTTGCACCTCACGTATTTCATAACCATTTAGAGAGTTTTACTGACAAATAGATTGATATTAATATTTTAAATTAATGTATAACTAAGAGTCCTTGATTTTTCTCAATGATAAATAATCCAGCAGTTCAGTAGATGATGAATGTCCCTGCTCTGAGAAGCTTGAGAGCTGACACTCTGAGGGAAATGCCTAATGCAGCTGCTGCCCCTGAAACCTGGGGCTGAATTCAGTGCAGGATTTAGGAGCCTACATCCTAAACTGTAGTGCAGCTGCCCTCACTTCTCTCTCCTTCAGTGATTGTAGTTAGACACATCTCTGTGTGATTATGAAGGTCTTGCAGCATTGTGTTTGGTTTCTTCAGCGGTCACATGCAGTCAATGCCTGGTGAGGGCAGCCCAGGGCCTTTGGGAAAGCTTGTCTGCAGCAGTCGAGAGCACAGCACCCGCTCTGAACTCGTGCATTCATACGAAAATATCAACTTTTTAAACTGCATCTGCAATCATTTGTGTTATCCCCATCAGGTTTCTCTGCGAGTGTTTCTGCTCAGAGGCGGTGATGGGCTCCCGCACTCGTCTCTGTGTGAGAGCTCAGAGCTGTGCTATGACACGAGCTCTCCCCTCTCCACCCTGACACAGGTTTCCGATGCATGAGTCTCAGCATGTGACAAAAAGTCAGTTCTGGGTCTGAGCCTGGGCTGAGAGCAGCTTTTAGAGGCATAGAGGATGGTTCCGAGGTGATCCTTTGCTTCTGTGCTCTAAGTGCCTTGATGTGCTGGGAGCAGGATCGGGCTGCAGGCGGCAGAGCCTGCCTCCCCTCCTGCTGCTCAGCGCCGCGCTGCTCTCGGGTGTGAGAGTTCCTGGAGTCGTGACTCCCCTCCCTCCGAGCAGCATCACGTCTGCTCCCAGCAACCTTCTCTCTCTCCTGAAAAAGGGCACAGCTCCAGTACTAAAGGAGCCCTCCCCCAAAGAAACACCGTGAGGGAGAGGGAAGGAGGGAATGCCCGGCAGCTCTGAGCAGCAGGAGAGGAGATGCAGCACTGCTCTGCAGCCACAGCAGCTGATGGACCAACGCTGGCAGTCCAGCTTTCCTCAGCATGCACCTCAAAGAAGCAGTAGCTCAGCCTGTATGCACCCTTCAGGGAGTTCATCCTTGAAAATTATGATTTGTAATTGTAGCTCTAAACCATACACTGTAACTGTGAGATAGTACAGTGGTCTGATTTCTTCTCCTTTAAAAAGCCCTTTAGATTTATTCCCTTTCTTAGCCACTGGGAAGCAATTTATAACATTCTTGTTTTCTAGCTTTTGATTGCAATGAGGTCCAGCTCTCTGGCCAAATGTAGAGTTTATTTTGTTGAACATCCATTTTGATAAATGCGTTAACAAATTGCAATCAAAACTGTATTTTGTTAATGCACTCTTCAGAAATTCTCTTCCCCTCCTTAGCATATCGTTAGTTAGACACAAAACCAGGAGTAAGGCCTAACTTTTGGATCTCTTAGTTCAATATTGTAATAGGGTATAAAGCAACAGAGCCTTCATAGTCTTGGATCCGTAGTCTTCTCCTTAAATTCTGTTCTGCACAACAGAAAGCAAAAGTCAGGGCTCTGTAGGAAACCCACAGAAGGATAACAGCTTAAAAATAAATAATGACCTTCACGATCTGTTTGTTAGGTTTTCTACTCATTATCCTTCAGGCAGATGAATTGCGTTTTAAAATCTGGAGTGGTATGGAGAGGTTGTTTCAAAGATGTAAGTGGTGAGATGGAATGGGAACTGCCAAGAGAAATTAGAAACTGGTCTGATATTCTATTAGAACTTGTCTGATAGGGCAAAGAGTCAGAGCTTGTTCCTAAGCATCTCCCCTCTTCCTCTCCATAAGCTGAAGTAACCTGGGTTTTGGAGTAAAAGCTTTGGCAGAACCAAAGTCTTACCAAGGAAACTGTATATGCTGTATTTTAGCCCAGCTCTGCATTTATTGCAAGTAACCAAATGCAGTGGGGAAATTTCTTGTAAAATAACCCAGTTGTAACAAGGAGTCCTGTTGAAAAAAGTGCCAGATGAAATGGCTGGGATGAAAAGTCATTTGCAAGCTTACTCCATCTCTTGTTCCCATGTGGATAAGTGCTCAAACTCATGAAGAGTGTGCAGGATTCATAGGTATGGATTCTGGGATAAGACAGGAGAGCTTTGGTCTTCTTCCTGAGCCATTTTGCATTTTGAGGGACCACTCAAAGAGAGAAGGGGGATCTCTACAAAGAAGCTTGATGTCCTTGCTTTAATGAACTTGTGTCATATTCCTAACTTGAAGGAGTGGCTTTTCTATAAAGGCTGAGAGGAATCAATACATAGCCACTCTTCTGCCTCTCTGATGTGAGGGAATCCTCGAGGACCTGCCTACCCCAGACCTGCAGCTGGTTAAAAACTGCAGTGTCACAGAGCAACTGGAGTGGGCCAAGATCCAACACTCATTCGTGGATGAAATAAGCTGATGCAGAAAGATATCATTTTTCTTTGTCATACATATGATAGTCATGTTTCCAAACCCTGCAATTTCAAAATTGTGTAATTGTCATATAATAGTAATCATGGTTGTTACACTGTGCTATGTCTAGGGGGAAAAAAAAGATAGGAAATTTGTTCTGTGTGAAACTACCAGATTGAGGTATACATCAGACACATGAGCTTGTGTCTACATTAATTTACCCACTTGACTGCATCTTAAATTTCATATGTGTTCTATCATCCTCTTAATTAAGTCCTAAGTAATTTAAAGCTTTGAGGTGGACTACCGTTTTATTTCTAGCTGTGGTGCATGGAAGTGTGATTCATATGTGTGAATAAAAATAGATGAGGACAGACCTTCCCCAGTGTAAACTGTTACAGCTTCAGAGACGTGTCTCTCAGAGAGGAGACAGGAGAAGTGGCATAAAGATTTTTGTCATGGTTTTAGGCATGTGTTGCTCATACATGGCATAGGTGCAAGACCATGCAGAAGGGGCTTCAGGGCTGAAGTTCAGGCCTTTGGGTTAGTCCCACTTTGTATTTGTTCCTATCTAAAGGCAGATGAATGATGAGGTAAACACAGAGAAATTCTCACAATGGAGAAATTAAATACATCCTGCTGAAGAAACAAGGTGAGGAGGGCTACTGAAGAAACTAGCACCTCCCTTTAGCAAATTTCTCACTTCCTGTAAAAATAGCCTATGCTCAGGTGTGTGGTCAGTGGGGAGCTCTCTGCCAGGGCAGCTTCAGCATCATCTACCTTTCATACCCAGATACAAAGTCCAGCTCTCATAGGCACCCCAGAATGTTATGGCACTGAGTCTATAAACCAAAAAATGTGTTTTGCTGATCCAGACAATGTTGAACAACTGCGTTTTGAAACAAACACATCTATTGCTATGTGAAACTCCTTCTGTGGCACTGAATAGAGGCGTAATTACCAAAGATTTGAAATCAACTTCCAGCTGAAAACTTGCCACAATATACTTGTGCTTCATAACTAAACCTTTCCCTTCAGTCCGTGCTGGCAGTGGCAAATTACTGCCTCTTGCTAATGCCTAATGAGCAAAGCCTGTTATCAGCATGGCTGGGCTACAATTTGGGGTAAAATTCAGAAAATGACCCTTCATGACAGTGGTGCTGGTGAAAAATAATATCTAAGTATATAAATGATATCTAAATGTTTCCAAAACCTGTTCTTTCATTTTAGAAATAGTAATAAATTCAATCAGAAGCAAGATACCAAGGATACCTCAATTATAGCTGTACTATGCACTGCCCTTCCTGGTTTTAGGATGAAAATACTACATTTATCTTTCTGAGTGGCAGGAAATTTATAATCAAAATCTTTAAGTTAATTTAAAGCATGGGATCACTCCCAGAATGTGTTTTTCTGATGGTGTCTTGTACATATATCTGTCCTGATAAAATACTGCTCCTCTCCTTCACATAATCTGCGTTAATTCCTTGGATTTATTCTCTTTTTCCATGTCATACAGTTGAAGTGGGAACACAAAACACAATTCTGATAGCAGAAAACCTAAAACTATATTTTAACAATCAGAGTATGATGATTATATATATTAAGAAGTGGGTAGTGGCAAGTTCCCCTTGAACACGAGGAAGAATTTTACTGTGAGGGGGACTGAGCACTGAAAGATATTGCACAGAGAGGTCGTAAAGTCTCCTTCTGTGGAGATATTCAAAAGCTGTCTGAACATAATCCTGAGTAATATGTTCTAACATAACCTGCCCGAGCAGGAGGCTGGACTAAATGATCTCTATTGGTCCCTTCCAACCTTCCCCATGTTGTGATTCTGTGTAAAAAAACCAAAACAAAACAAAAAACACCGATAAAATAATGTATTGGAAAATTCTCTTTAATATGGAAAATGTTTGCAGCATTTTTGGTAAATCTTAGAGCTCAGCAGAAGCTAAATATTGAAAGAAAGAATAAAAAATTGTGTTTGGTTATTTTTTTTTAACTGGGTTTATTGTTTTCCTTATATCTGTCCTCTGATGAGTTTTTTTCTCTCTTTTAGTAAGGGATGGAAAAATGGAGAAAGAAGTAGAAAAAAAAAAAAAGGAGGAAACAGTGCTAAGCATAAATAGGACTTTCACCACTAAAAATTCATAAGCAAATTTCTAAGACACCCTGCATTAAGAAAATGAAAGAAATGAAAAATTTTTATAAGAGCCTGAAGAACAAAAAAATAGTTCAATTTTGTTGTTTTTCCTCATTTTCAGGTTGGCTCTACTACAAAGAAAATGAGAAAACTGTCATTATTATCATTAATCTGGTTCCATTCAGCCATGCTGTTTATCTACAGCAGACCCAGTAATGCAAAGGGAACGCACAATGCCTTTATATTATTATCTCCTCTAAATATGCAAGAGTTTATGAATAAACTATTTATCAGCTTTCTTTGTGACCAGCTCTGAATTTTCTTTAAATTTACATTATTATTACTTGTGAAGCACCTTCCACTTTGACTACAGCTTATTTTCTTCTGCTGCCATATGATCAAAGTGCCTAATGCAGAAGGACCTTCTTCTGCTCTGCCAAAATATGTCAGAGTTTGCCAGCTATGCCATGGAAGGAGGATGGAGCAGCATCGTATGTGAGATTAATGTTATGCTACAGATTGGTACAAAGAAATGAAAATTATATTATAAAGTCCAGTAGCATGGCCTGGATTACTTTAAATTAGGACATTTCTCAATTTAAAATTTTCTTACTTTAAGATACAGTATTAAAATTCTCTCTGTGTATGGAGAATGTCTGTACTGTGTCTCATTTCAGACAATTTTCTTCCCATTCATCTTGTCTACTGCCATGTAAATATGTTTTCAAAGTTATTCTTCCTTTCCAAGTAGCTTTTGCTGGCATTGCTTGCATTATGTGTATTTTGTCACTCTTCATTTTTGTTCTCTCCTTCCTCAATCAGGAGTTTGAACAAGAAACAAAAGTGTTCAAGTTTTCTCTGGGGATGTAAGGTAGAACAAGATAAAATCAAAAGTTGGGTCATGTCATGATATACATTTACTGAGACAAAAACATCTCTATCCGAAAAGAGTGTATGTTTGTAGATGTATTTTTAAACTAATGACTCACTGGATGTGTTGCAATTTTTAATGGGGCATGAGTAATGCCTGGGAGTCTGTATTGAAATGTGAGGGAAATCTTGACATTTTTAAAGGGAATTCTCTGGTGTTGTTTCTATGGCAACTTTTCTAAGGGGATGATATTTTTCATTTGATTTTTAATTGTGATCAACAGTAGAGTAACTAAAATATTGAACATAAAAGAAAAGAAATGATATTTGTTATGAGCCCTTTCAGACCAGCAGGAGACCAAGGTAGTGACTGCGCCTCACTTAAGCCCTCAGCTGGGGGCCTAAAGGACTTTCTATGGTTCATGGACTTGAGGTTTTGGAGGCGAGGGAGCAGGGTGAAAGGCACAAGTATGTTTTGGGGAGCATAGATGGTGGGGTTATAGCCACGTAGTCCCCAGTAGTGCCCGCTCAAATGTTTGGTTTAGTGAAGGCGGGATAATCCCAAATCTTTACTTAGCCAAAGAAATGAAACTATTAAAACCAGTGAATTAGAGGAATGATATTGGAACATGAAGGTCTTAAAGATCATCTTCACACATCCTTTCCTCAAAAGCATCTTCTCAATTCCCTTGAACAGCTGAACAGCAGAATGTTTTTATTAATTGCAGTTACAACTCTTAAAACTTCCAGTACATGTATGTTTTAAAACAGTGCAATACTTTCAGGCATATTTTCCTTTTACCTGTAAAGTCAGACACTAGTGTGCTTTTTTCCTCCAGGCAGGGCTAGGGAGTAGGAAAAGGTGCAAGCTTTGATCGTGGCACACATTTCCTGGCCTCTGAGGTGCCTCTGGGAGAGTTACACTTTCAGACACCAAAGAACTGATCCAGGCACCAAACCTGTAGCTCTTCCCTGGGTATATTTAAAATCTATCCTGAGATCTCCATCGTGCCTTTGGGAGCTCTGAGGCCAGGACTAGAGGGAGGCTGGAAGGACTTCCAGAGGAAAATTTTCCATTAGTACTGTTCCCCATTAATGTCCTTGAATTTACAAGGAAATGTAACACATACAACTTAGGGGTTTTGGAGTAGCTGTGTTGGAGACTGTCTAGTTTATTGTGGAAAGCTAAATTCTGTACATAATTTTGGATGGTAAACCCCTAAATTTTCCTGAGCTCTGTGTCTGAAAGGGCTGTATCATTAAGTCTTACTGACTTAAATTTAAACTTTGATATTGAATTAAGAGAAATCTTTGAGATTTACTGGAAAACTTTTGTTACAAAGTTATCATACACAGAGTGATTAAAAGAAGGGAAGAGGCAAGAAGGTCTTTCTTTCAAAAGACTGAGCAAATCACAAAAAAAAAAGTGATAAACAGAACATCTTCTCAGAAGCTCTGGCTTTCCCTCTGCAATTAGCTTTGCATGAGAGGCTTGTCAGTGCACGTCTTATCAAACTTTGACACAACCCCTCCACTCTTTGCCCTTCTGAAACTCTGGCAAAGTTATGGGAATACAGTGATGGAGCCCTTGGTGTCACTTGTAAGACCACTGCTGAGGATGAAAGCTTCTGTTCATATAAATCAGTACCATTGTTATTCTTCTTCCATTTAAAGAAAAGAGACTTCATGATAATCACTTTAAGCACCAAGTGTCTGAGTCCAGGTGAAAGCGCAGGGACCATACCTACATCTACTGGGGATTGGCATACCTGTGTCAGTAAAGCAGTGACTCTAAAATCTTACTGGTTTAACTGGAATTTTAAATCTGAACTGTGCTTTGAAATCAATTGAAAAAATCTGCTGGGAGTGTGTGTGCGTGCCTCATTAAGTGGAAAACATAGGATAGGCGCTTTTTCAACAACCTTTCCGATTTCATATGTAATCTGAAGCTGCATATTTAATACACATATTTTTAAAATGACTATGTGATACATTAATGTTAGCACACTATCATTAGCATGCTATCACACATGATTATTTATCTGGGTTTTATAGCTTGTGATTGCATAAACTGATGCAGTCATCTTTTTTTCCTGTAGCCAGAAAAGGCAAAATTTTTCAATGTTCTCAAATGCTTGTATGACTCAGAGAAGAAAGGGACTTTCTGAAAGTTATGTAGTCTCTATCTTCCTTCCTATAAGTGTCAGGATCTTCCTTCTCTTTTTGGTAAGTGTTAATATTTTCAGGATTCTGGTTATATTACAAATGCCACAGACATAGTACCCACTTGCTTTATTGGCTAAGGGCCTGCTTCCAATGAAGGAGAGACATTTTGTCATTTCTGCAGTAGGAGGAGAAAAAGAGGAAAACCCTGGTAAATTGCTTTCTAAAATAAGGAAGTGGGGTGTGAGTGGAGGTGGTGTCTTTATTAGATACAGCGAAAGTACATTTAGGATTTTACTGGGTGTCTGCCATCTTTGCCAACTTATCCATTGAAGGCCAGCTCCAGGACCAGTATTTCTGGTGGTATTCCTAATGCTGCTCAGGCTTCCACCGTTTCTGTGTGTCACAACATAAAACCAAGGCTTTTATCAGGGACATTAAAGCAATGGTAGCAGCAACTAGAGATCTAAAATAAAGTGGAGTACTACCAGTGTGTGAACTTCAGTTGGCCAGACAGTGCTTTGCAATTCTTACTTTTCTCAAAACTTTGCGTACCAGTTTAAATGCTGTCTCCATCCATTTTCATAGGAGGCATTTCTGAGTATTCCACAGACATGATTGTACTCTGCAGTCAGAAATGGAAGGTCAGTGCCAAAAGAAACTCAGAGGGACTGTATGAAGCGTATAAGAACTTTGTAAACCATCTGCTTCAGAACTTTAAACTGTTTATAAAAGCATTTTATTAATTTAAATTTATAATGCAAACAATTTAAAGCTAATAAAAATGTTCTAACATCAGATTGAGGTAGGCTGGAAGTGAATTTCGATCAATATAATGAAGGACAATTTTCTAACATAATCTGTGTTTGTCCTGAGGCTACCAGTATTAGGAGATAAGATAGAAAGAGCAATATCTATGTCAAAGGCAGAAAAAACACATCTTGATTTCAGATCTCCTTCAGATTTGCAGCACTAGCTACTATTCTGAAAATACTTTTTCATAGTTAAACTGAACTAGACTGTTTTCATCTCAGGAAAGAAGAAACAAACAGCCCTTCCATTATAGTATTAAAATAGAACTTTAACAAACTAATTTGCTGATGTTACAGTAGAGAAAACTGATACCTCACAGTTCTGTGAATTCTTGGCACATACAGTAGTGATGCATAAAAGGAGTCCAGCATTTCAATGATAGCCACATTTTGTTATAACAAGATCACAGTGTAAAATCATGCATTTCTCATCATGTTTTGCCATTAAACATGTTTTAAGTTGGCATTTTTATAGAAGCTTCTTAACCAGGCTTTCATAAGAATAGTATTTAGTCTCATGTTAAAACATAGATTAATATTTTTATCTATATTCTCTGAATATAAACCTAATCACAATGGAATTAAAGTTTCAATTTCTTTTTTTTTTTTTTTTTTTTTTTTTTTTTTGGTGGAATACCATTTTACATAAAGCTTCACTCTGAAAACATTTGCTACCATGTTCCAGATGCTATTCTGATTGGTTCTGTTAATTTATATTTGATTTCTTAGAATGAAAGTGGCAGGATTGGGCCCTACAAAGACACTCAAAATGTTCTATATAAAGGACATGTTTCAAAACACCTGCTGTTACTCCTAAGGTATTTTGAAACTTTGTCTTCAATATTTAGTTTTCCTTCAGCTGATGCTGCTGCTCAAATATTTGAAGGATAGAATTATTACTGAAGTAGGTAGAATGACACTTTTTATTTTTTGAGGTAGCTACTAACAAGACTGCTCTGCCTTGTCCTGTGCTTTATCTCAAGAAAGAGGTGCACCTGCAAATCTAGAACATGTCAGCTTTAATTAAATTGAATATTAAAAATGCTATTTATCCACTGGTCTTGTAATATTTTGTCTGTGGATCAGTAAGCATCCCAGGCAAGTGGATCAGAGAGATCTAATAGCTTTGGGTTTTTCTAAGTTACCTGGGAAAATGTAATAAAGTAAAATCTTCATTTGTTTAAAAATGTCTATAAATGCATCCAGTTTTATCTCACTGATTACCTTTATAAGCAATAGATTATCAGAATGCCACTTTTATAGGGCTACATCAGCCTCCTGTAAGACTGAACAGACCTTTTCAGACTGTTGGACCTCACTTCACTAGTGGGAATCCCCAAACATTTCTGCATCTCTTTCCTATTTAAAAATAAACAGGCAAGACAGCCACTGTGAATGGAGAACTAATCAATAGGAAAATTTGCATCCGAGTTTGTTTTGATGAAGCATAGAACTATTTTATTTATTGAAACTGTATTAATGTAATTAAAATAAATGGAAAATGCACTCTTTACTTAATTAATATTTTAAGCTGTCTCTGAAGAATAGTATGCAGCTTGAATTTAGTTATCATTTTTAAACTGCAAGACAGATTAATTAGATTCAAATCTTAGCCAGAATGAAATAATTTTCTTAATAAAGCTGAGAGCTCTAGAATTTACTTGGAAGTAGAATATGTCTGTTGTTGATCTTCACAGATGAGCAGGAGAAGATAAGACATGAAACTCAGTGGAGTCTAGTGGTTAAAATCCTGTTAACTCTACTTTTAAATTATGGTCCTAGGTGTTGGTTTTATTTATAAGAAAGGTGTGGTGTTTTCAAGACATGGAAGTTCTGCCTCTTTCTTAATACCTGTATTCCTAAAGTTAAAGTAATTTAAATGTACGTGGTATAGGAAGTTAATATTTGGAAAAGATGTTTTGTTCATAGGACTGAAGGAAATTCAACTTCGGTTTTAAGATCCACATGAACAGAAAATCTACGGAAAACCCTCTACAACATATTTGGATCTCTATTTAATGAGCAAGGCTCCAAAGGATAATTTATAAAAAAAAAAAACAACAAATGAGATTAAATGGTGTTTTAGCTTTATCATACATGCTTTAAAAGAATGAAAATCTATTTCATGCTGTACGTTGTGCACGTATTTGCAGAAAGAAGTGGCTAAACTTAGAAGTGCAGACAGATCTGTAGTCAGAAATCAAGGCAGAATGGTCAGTGTGGTTTTCAGTGTCCAGTTGTGAAGAACAGATTTTTAGGGAGTCCTGACAAACATTGGTGGTTCTCAGGCAAGAGTTTTGTTCTGTGCAAAATGGAAATACGTTTCAGCATCATTCTCACTGAAATTGCAAGATTTAGAATATTTTGAGTTTAGGCGTAGTTCAAATACAGCTCTTGAATTTGGATGAATGTTAATGTGAATCTTCAAAATACCGGTATTTTTAGATGCACTAAACCCAAAGAAACTGTCTCAAAGTCATTTATACTTTCAATGTCAACTTTTTTTCTGAGAAAAAGACATGAAACTTTCTAGAAATTTTATAATGAAATGCTGCTCATGTCAGGGTTTCTTTGTTTTCCCATTTTTAAATTAATTAAATCATATGAGAAAATTTATCAATAAGTCAATTCACAGATATGGAAGTAACAGTTCTATAGATACCTTAAAAACAGATTTTAAATTTAAAATTAGTAAACAATTGAAAGTTGTTTTTTCTATCTCTCATTACCTTCTACATTTTTAATGAATAACACATTAAACAGCCTATGTTTAAATAATTTCTCCCTGTGACATAACCCTCACAAGTATTTGTCATTGCTTCAAAGGTCGTATTTAGAATGGGATACAAGTAATGAAAATAACATAAACATGAAAACTATTTTAAATTTCACCACAAATTTCTCAAAATCCCACTGTTAAAAAAAAAAAAGTGTTTTAACTAATATTTTGCTGTCTCTTGACACTTGGCGAGTCAAATTCAGGTTCAACCCATTCAGCACCTGAGAGTTCTGAAAATATGCAATATTTTCCCAGGAAATGTTAATGAATATATTTTTTAAATATGAAATACAAACTACAAAGCTAATTGAAGTATTTATCAGTTTCAGACAGTTCATTAGAAGGATCAATATGCAAACACACATGTCCTTTTAATGAAATCACTTGGCGGGTCCATTTATCTTTCAACTTAAGCAATGCAGGTTAGTGAGCAAATTATGTATGCTCTGGCTCTTCCGGGGGCAGGAGAATATCAGACGGAGAGGGTCCCCTCAGGCTGACAGACTGACAAAGCTGTGCTTTCAGACCAAGCACTACAGACGTGGCCGAGGAAATGCTGGGAGAAGCCAAATTTGTGCTAATCTGTGCGAACGTGAAGGATTTTGCATGAGCAGAAGCCAGGTGAGGAGCACCTCTCCTGCCTGGAAACCTTGTCAGAAACGGCGGTGATGTAAAGAGCACCTTCCTCACCTGGAATGGGGAGGCTGGGTGTGGGTGTGATGTTAGTGGGGATGAGCCCATGGCACAACAACTCTGCCCTTCCTGGACACGGCAGAATGACCCTGTACAGGGGATGGTGATGACATTTCGGTGCTGTCCTATAAGTTTAAGTGAAGTGTCGCTCTGGGGCGGGGCGGGGATGCTCTGGAAACTCAGGCAGCCCTTGCCCGTCCTTGGCTCCCCGCACAGGTGCATGTCCCTTACCCAGGTGCCGGCTGCCGAGGGGCGCTGGAAGGATGAATACTGTCGAGGGGGAAAGGGAGAAAAGGAATTGCTACACGGCGCTGCTGTAATGTCCCGGGACAGCCGCGGGGAGCCAGGGCCGCCCGCTCCAACCGGGGAGGCAAAGCCTGCCGGGGCCGGGCAGTGGCCGAGCCCCCGATGGCTGCCGGGACAGAAGGGGTGTGCGGAAAGGGCGGCCTGTCCATCCCATCCCATCCCATCCCATCCCATCCCATCCCA
>WEKY01044960.1:4085-54605 GCA_013390045.1 Picathartes gymnocephalus | reverse complement strand
AAAAAAAAGAAAAAAAACAAAAAGAAAAGCAGCCCTTGCCATTGAAATTCTCAGAAAAATAACATTAATATCCATAATCTGTCACCCCTGCCACTATTAATAACGAAAAATCTTTAACATTTATGAGGAATGGATTGCACGGTTATCTGAAGATGTCTCTCTTTTTGAGTAATCGACTTCTTCGGAGTCTGATATGAAAAGAGCCTTTGACCCGATCTGTTACCACCTTCTGCCATTATTCAGATAAAATGAAATCTAATGCTGATAGATGGGAGGTAAAGCAGGACTGGTTCTAGGAGAACAATGATAGCAGATGTGTACCCAGTAATGCTGGAGGACTGCACTCGGCTTCTCGGAAATAAATCAGAAACCTCAAGCTTTCTCTTTCAGTTTCAAAAGTGTTGGGTGGAGAGACACTGCATCTTCCTGAAGTTTGTTTTAGATCTTATGGCACTTATTTCTTGGTGTGCTATTGGTGTGGTAATGCATGTGTCATGGTCATATACCAGACAGCCCTGGTCTGCTATCCAAAAATATTTGGAGTGTGACCAGGAAAAAGAATCTGAGAATGTGTAAACATTGTCTCTGTAGTATCCCTGTCTGTTGTGCACCCATAGGGCCTCACTAATGGCACTTTTCTGTCAAGTTTTATTTTACTTCCTTGTTCTGCTTCGAATCAGACATTCTGGCCTTTCTCTATCCTAGAGCTGAGATAGATTCAAATTGGCAGCTGAGAGTCCTATGGGAATAAACTCATATTTCCTCACAAAGTTTGGGTCTGTCTGTACTTCATATGTTAAAGATGTAATGTATTAAGTATATCTGCACAGGCTGGGTCTGGAGAGAATTAAGTGCAGAATAATAAATATGAATGTTTCTGTAACAATTAGTATCTTCAGGAATGGTTTTGGTTTTCACTTTTTAAGAAATGTTTGCATTTAAAAAAATCGTTAAATTACGTCTTTGCATTTAATGGCTTCCAAAGCAAGATAGAGTGAGAGCAAGAGCATTTCCTGTAGACAAAAAAAAGGAGTGTTCTCTGGGATAAAGTGTGAACAAAACAGCAGTTTATATCAGTTTTGTTGGCCAATGAGACTGTGGCCATAAATATTTTTGTTTTATTTTAGTATGTGACTTGCTGTTGGCTTATTTAAAATGCAGAAGCAATAGGTAGGCTTTTTGTTACATTAATTGTGAATACAGGAATTCTTAATTTTTTTGAAAAGCCCTCCAGGTTCCAAAACCATACTTGAAACTGAATTTGTGATAATTAACAGGACAATCTTCTTACTGACAGCTCTAATTAATAGTATCTGTAATTAAAATCGTGCCCTTCCAGCAGGAAAATTGTTTGAATTTCTTGGAGTGACCTTTTTTGCCATTTCTCCTGGGAGTGTAGCGGTTGATATTGATTTTATAATGAGCTCGGTTTGTTTAATAAGAATCTGTAATCCAGACACTAAATGAAATGTGTGCTTCCTTTTTTCTTCACAGATATATATATTTTTTTAAATCTTCATATTTAGATCTGAGAGTGACATTTTCTGTTTTAAAAACAACAACAATGCTCCAAGGTTGCTGCTCAGTTTTTCAATAGCAAGACTGTACTAATATTCTTTGTTCCTGACCTCTGGGCCTAGTCCTAACCACCTGACTTCTTAAACAGTTCCACTGGGTTTTCAGGGAAACTGTAGTCATGAGTGGGAGGAAAAATTTTTTCCTTAAATACAAAGGTTTCTTAGAGCTTGGCTCTCCTCCCATGGAAGTAAATGGGAATTCTGCCATTTGTTTCAATGGCAGCAGTAGGAAGCCCTAGTATAGGCAGACAAAATGCTCAGGCAGTTTTGATGCTGCTAAGTAGCATTTTATCAAAATGAATCACTGAGCCTGGATCTGTACATAATAAACTGTTCACATGGATTTGAAGAGAAATAGGATTGGGCCAAGTTTGCATTGTCAGAATCGCCTTGTATTGAGCTGTGTTAAATGTAATGGATATGTGGTGTGATGCATGTTTTGGATAACATCAATTAGGTCTCAGAAAGGCATCCATTATCTTTTTCCTCATCTTTTCTGATACTTGTAGGGGAATAATGTAACCTGTATTAATATGGGGGAAGGAAAGAAGCAGGCAGCTTTCAAAATTGTACCTACTTGGTTCTCTTCTATGTTTCCCAAGTAGCCACTCTGTTAACTTGATGTTTTTTAAAAATATGAAATATTTCAGGGGCTGCTGCCAGTAGGCTTTAAAGCACACTACTCCAGTGTGTTTCTGCTTACAGCTGACATGACAATTCAGATTTATTTTTTTTAATTTGAAGGGGGAGATATTGGTTGGTGTAAAAGGGCCTGGTGGCCCAATGTGATTCAGAAATACCACTTCGATTCACATGTTTCTCAAAATGTCAGCGGTTTATATCTTCACATAAACAAGACTGACCTAAATTTTCAGCATTTAGCAGAAGCATTTTTCATCCTAACCCAGTTCAAGCAGGAGAGTTCATTCAGGGTTTTACTCCTTCCTTACTCATCCTGTGAACTTTGAAGAGTTTTTTCCCATGCCTGTTTTTGGGAGGGGGTTGGGGAGTTTTTTCTTCCCTTACTGGTTTATGCTGTGAAATGCCAGCTTGAGAAGGGGAAAACAGACACACCATATTATCAAGGAAATAGCAGGTTGGCTGCTAAGTCTCCCCCCGTACTGGAGGCGTAGCACTTGTCGTGCAACATCACCTTCCCGCAGGAACGAGCACTCCTTACACTTAGCTACTTACATAAGTACTTCTTGTGTAACTGTGTGAAGAAGGGACCTCTCTTAGGCAGGACAACCAGTGCTGTGTAAGAGTTGAAGCAGGCAAATTAAATCGCTGTGGTGTTCCTGGTAAGCTGCCAAACCTGGTTCTTCAGGTGCTGGGTAAGGCAAGCAAATGGCCCTCAAAACTGTTGGAGTAGGGAGGGCCTTGGAAACCCTATTGAAAAACTAAGTAACAGGAGGAAGGATAGATACACAATTGCAACTTCGTTTATCTTTGAATCACTAAACAACAAAATTACAGGAGGGTTTAATTAGACAGTGGCTGAGGAGCTTTTCAAAATTAATGTAAATAGTGTGGCTCGTAGACTGTTACATTTTATACATAAAAGCGGACAGTTTTTGTGTCTCTCACAAGCACATCTCGTGTCCTTTCAAAGCACACGTGTAACGATTAGATAAGTCAGCGTTAGCATTCAGGGATGACTAAAAAGAGGCTCTTGGTATCTCCGCGGAGCCCCCACGCATGCGCGCACCTGCACCCCCGTTTTTAATTGTTGCTGGCATTGCTTTGATCTTCTTTGAAAAGCAAGTTTAGCATTCTGCAAGCCCACTCTCTGGTCCAGGAGATTAGGGCAGAAGCGTTTTAGGAATTTTCAACAGACACTCTTTGATTTATTTCACAACACTGAGCAGATTTTCTTCATGCACTTTGAAGACTTCAGAACATAACCCAGAGAAAAACGAGCATTGAGGCATCAGGAGCGGGCAGCAAACAGGGCCACTAAGTGCACATCTTACTTGTCGCCGCTCCCATTAGCGAGCAATTTATTAATGTAATGAGTGTGTGGTAGTGACTGCTACGATTTAGGGATGCTCTGTTTGTTTCAGGGTGATGTATTTGTGAGTCCAGCTGAACCCTGGCTTTTGACCCCTGTGTGGGGAATGCTAGGGTTTGCATGTTAAATCATCAGCATATTTTATACTTTGCACTGCAGAACTTTCCTATGAGCACGGTCTTCTGCATCAGTGATAATGCTCAGCAAAATGTTGCCCATAATGGAATTAAAAGGCAAAAGTTAAAATGCTCTGAAGCTGGCTTCTGCAAGCTTGCCTTTTAATATTTTATGTCAATAACATTCTTTTTAATTTTCCTTCATCTCAGCCAAAAGAACTTCCTTTAAAAAGTGCGGAGGAAAAGACCAAACAGTTTACAGTGAAATTCCTTCTTAAACTGCCTGAAGTATTCCAGGTGACATGCAGATGGATTACATCATCAGCCGCTTTAAAAACTTGTCCAAATAACTTGATTTGGCAGGCATATAATTGTAAATTATATGTTAAATTCGACATTATTACACGTATTGTATTATATATAAATTATATATTCCTTTGTCAAATACAGTCTTATTAGTTGCATGATCCTTCTGGATTCAAAGCCCCTAAGAACTTCTCTGTGCTCTTACAGATTCGACACCGCTGGTATTTTTTATTAGAGATGTTAAGAACACGCTATTTGCAACAATTACAACAAATATTTTGCTGCAAATATTTTAAAAGGCTCCAACTGAAAGAATCTGCTGGAAACAAACCCTCTACTTAACCATCATGCATGGTTTGTGTGTTTAAATACAGATAACTCATTACCTCTAATATGGTTTAATATTTTACACTCTAGATTGAATTTCAAAAGCTAACTTGTTATTATAATATTAGACTTTAATGTTATAGTAATACTGTATATCAACTCCTTAGAAAATGGAATTTTGTGGAGTAAGTCAAATGGAGGGGAGAGGGGAAAGGACATTTTTGCTGTTCTTACTTATCAAGTTCTCAGTAATATTCCAGTTGATGTCACCCTTAGTACCATGGAAAGCTGGTAAACTGGGGATAATCTGTACCATAAAGTATTACCTTCTATCTTTATAAAACTTAATTTTCAAGGACCCTCCTGCACTTAAGCACAAAAGATATCACTGAGGATAAGGCTATTCAGTACATGAGTATTTAGTAAACATTTCAGAAGGAATACATTTCGTAAGGATTTTAGGTAGATGAAAATTTTGCCTTAAGGTAGAATGCTGTGAAGGGCTTGCTTGTGTTCTCTTCTGGGAAAACAAAGAGCATAACGCATTTTTAATCTTTTCCTGTGTCCTTATTTAAAGAGGCAAAGAGATCATCTCATGACTATGTAAAGCTACAGGACAAACTAATTGTTTTTGATAAAGCATACTCGGCGTGGTGTATGAATTAGAAGAGTTGTTCTTGTCTGTTTAAGTCTGCTTATTGTGTATTATGTGAACAGTTTTGTCTCTCTTTGATTAGCATTTTGTCAGAATAAATTCTCAAGAACCTGCAGATACTTTGTAGGTACAGTTGTTACATAAACCACTGTACTTTAAATCGAGACAGTTTTCACAGTGTACAAAATATGTGTGACTAGACAGAATTCACAGAAGTCACACACAGCAATTCTGGGAGAGAAGAAGAAGGGGGAAGTGTTTCAAGGTGATTAGAAGAAGAGTGTACCGTATGTTTAAACACTTCATTGAAGTCAGACAGTGGATGGCCAAAGCAGAATGAGGCAAAACAGGATGTGTACAAATCTGGATTTAACTTTTAGTCAATTTTTTATCTGATTAGTGTTCAGAGCTATCCACTATTCCTATGGTGCAGTGGACTCTGTTTTTCCCTAACCTTGTTTCCTGGGGTAGTCATAAAATTGAGTTAAATGGTAGCAATGTGCAAAATAGCATTCCAAAATATTGTATGAATTTATAAACCAGCAGAAATTTATCAAACTTGCTTGGTCAATATATCAGGATAAAATAAACAGGGGTGTATTTGTTACCACAGCATTTAAAATCAAACTTCGAAGTACTGCTCAATGAGAAATGCCCATCTTAAGGGCTGGAGCCTGATGGCAGCGATTTCAGAGGGCACTTGTGGAAGTCTGTATTTGAGCTTGTGGTGTGTGTCTCGAGGAGCAGGGCTCTCCTGTCACCTTCTGTCCCTGCTCTGCCCCTCTGCTCCAGCAACCCCAGGCCAATGGGCAGCCCTGGGGGAACCGTGCAGGCCGTGGGGGAGGGACTCACTGGGCTTATTAGTGGTGGCTCTCCTCCAGCCTTTTCCTGTCTACATGGATGACTTCTGTGAATTACTCAGTGTTGGAGGAATGGAGTAGCTCTTAGCAGAGAAGGTTTCGCCTTCACAGCCCAGATTCCTGGGCCACTGCAGCCATGGCAGTGCAGCAACACTTGAGAGTAAAATACTCTTTATGTTAGAGCGAGTTGGTGAGAGAAAGGTTTTTGGCAGGTGTGGAAGGAAAATGAGCATACATGCTGGAGTGCCTGGATGAGAGGGTGCCATGCAGGTCTACACTTTCATTCAAAAACTATCTTTTCCAAGTAGTTGTCTGTTTTTCTGCATAGGACTAGTGCAAAGTGGCAGAGAGAAGATGATGTTGACCCTCTCCTCTTAGTCAACTTTGTTTATTTTTCAAAAGTACTGTGTTTGAGCTTGGTGTTTAGTGAAACAAGGACAAATGTGCCCCAGGCATCTTGCAGTGTAATTTCTGCGATTTCTGTATATCTAGGATGTAAGAAAATGCTAAGTAAAAATAGTAGGAGGCAAAATTAAGTTAGTGACTCATTTTTAATTACTGGGAAATCCAGAGTCCTTACCCAAACAGGCATTTCTTAAAAAATGTGCTGGAGGTGCTCTGGACTTGCAAGCTGTATCTTGCCTGGTAAATTAAACTGGTAAATATTTCGAATGGTCCTGGCACTCTTTCAGGTCAGGCTACCCAACTTTCTCCCAGTTTCTTGGCAGATTAAGCACAGACAAAAAAAAAAGAAACAAATCCACTCAACAGACAGTTTTATTAATCATTTAGCTGTAGCCACCTGGTTTTAGAGGGTGAGAATTCCTGTTGCTTTATCTGCCCTTTCTCCCTGTCTTGGACCACCAAGGTCCGGGCTCCTGCTCCCAAGGATCCGGCTCCTGAGCATTCTGCTCCTGCTTCAGAGCTCCTTTCACCCATCCCTGCGGTGCCACAGGCTGTTTGCCAGCTGAGCGTGGGCTGGTTCTGGATAAGTAGAATGGATTGTCTCCCCCTGGTAAATTGATTATGTCCCAGTGCCTGTACGTTATAAAGAAGCCAAAGATAACCACAGCCTTGCCTAATGGGCTGGAGAGTGTTTGATTTACAGTCCCAGGCCGTACTTCATCTCAAGTGTCCCGATTTCTTTCTGGAATAACTATACTGTCTTCAGTGGCTTTTTTTTTTTTCCCATGTAATGTAGAGGATAATCAGCCCTGTCTTTCCTACACACTTCTACCCTTTTTTCTGTTTTAGGATTTTCTTTTTCCTTTTGCAGCAGCTCTGTTATCATGTTTCAGATTTGACACATTTTTCTATTGTATATTCTCTGAATGCTCAACAGCTAACGCTGCAATCTGGCTTGCTGATCCTTTCATATTCCTCCAGAGTGCTGCACTAGAAGAAAAAAATAAAAAACATATTTTAAAGTTTTTAACTGGATAGTTTTGGGGGTTTTTTTGGTTTGGTTTTTTTTTTTTTTCAGGATAAATCTAGTACCAGGGCCTCTGAAAGGGAGTAGAAATAATTTTGTGTACATAAAGAACTGTGGTAGATTATGTTTGTCAGTTCTTGTAGAACCATGTTGCCTGTGAGCAGGAACAGGTTGCAGTTTATTCTCTGAAGTCTGTAAGGTATATAAAATCATTCTTCCTTCTGCTTTCTTCTTGGTACATCTGTTCTCCTGCACACCAGTGTCACATGGTGGGCAGCCAAAGGGAAGAGGAACAGGGAATGAATGCTGTGTCTCCTCCTCCTCCTCCTGCAGGGAGGCTGTGCTGTGCTTGGCCTGCAGGCAGAGCAGGTCTATATCCTGCCCAAACCAGCAAGATCTTACCCCCAGTGTCTGTGTCTCTCCTGCACTGTGTGTTTGTGCTTCACCTTTGGGAAGGGTTCGAGGCTGACCACAGCCACCTGAGGTGGCTGGGCAAGCCCATATGGACTGGGCGGCTTTGTGGGACAGATGAACCAAAGTGAGTCTCAAACCCTCAACTTTCCTCTGCCTGTAGCTCTGTAGGGACTCTTGTAGGGATGTTGCCAAGTGGAATATTCAGAGTGGATTCTGATAGTTTGGCTTGTTGTATTGTGGTATAAGCTACAAGACAAGTTTGGGTAGAGGAGACTGGAGCTCTCCTGGGGCCATGCTGCTCCAGTCTTCTTAAGGGCACAAGTGAGAGGTGTTGTCCCCTAAGAAGCCTCGTGAGTGTGTGTGGCATGTGAGGGCAAGGAGCTCCATGGAAGGCCTGTGTGCTGAGCTACAACGAGTTGGACATTGAGGGTGTGATTTGTGTTGGCTGGACAAGAGGCCAAGTTTCATTTCTCAACAGAGAAAAATCTTCATCTCCAGGAATGGGGATCTCCAATCCAAGATATTTTCTTTCCCTGTGTTTTCATGAACAACAGAGATCTAAATGCTTTTTAGCAGTTAAAGAACAGTAAAAGACAATCTGAGTGATTTACTGCACACCAGCAAGGCATGATAAAGGACTGAGACTGCTCACCTGACTTCTTTGTTCTGTTTTTTTTTGCTGTGACGTGTTCTATGCTCTCATAGCATCAGTGTCCCTGTACAGTAATTCAGTTGGGGTATTCCTGCAGCTCTTCCCATTCCAATTCAGCTTCTCAGCTTTCAGCATGTAGATACAGTTTTCATCACTTGTATTCTTAGCAAACAACCAAACCAAGACTAGAGAAGGGAGAGTCTGAAAGGATGTTCCTGAAAGTTAAATCCTTCAAAGAAATAAAATTAATTTGGAGGATGAGAGAGAATAGCTTTTGAATAGGAGAAAATCAAATTTAGTGTAAGTGGCTTATCCAGAGGAGAAAATCCATGAGGTTTTCTCTAGCTTTGTTGATCAGTTTCTGTCTTTTTTGCTAAAGACAATTGCGTGATGTTTTTTTCATGGTTGTTTGAGATGACTACATTCCGAACAAGCACGGATTTTGACCAGGGCAATAGTTTTTTTTTAATTTTTATCTTTCATACTGATAAAACCTGTTGAATTTCAGTGCAGTTTTTCTTTTTGTTTTCCTGTCTAGCTGACATAGTTGCAGGCTTCTTGGCAATTTCAGCTCTTTCCTTTTACATAGGATGGCGGTTGTTTTGCAGAACCACATTCTGGCAGCATCTCAAGAGATCTCAGAAATAGCTGATCTTGCTGTCCAAAGTGAGAACAGCTCAAAATTATCCTGATGAAACCCACTTTTGGTGTTGGGATTGCGTGCTTACCTTGGCTGATTAAAATGGCTTCTCTTCCCCTCATCAAGTGTTGCCTGACTTGGGGAGCCATGCACTCCATGCAGGTCAGAAGGTTTGTCCTTGGTCACACTGACAACAGCAGGAGCGCCTGGTTTGAACACCACGCGTTTTCTGCTGCTCTGAACATCCCCCTGATCTTCACAGGTGTAGTGGGGAGAACATGCACATGTTGGAGACATACTGATCTGTCCCACTAACTACTAAGAAAAGAATGAGGGAAGGATTAAAAGGTAAAATTCATGATGCTGGTGCTTTTCTGACAGTGTGGGGAAAAGAAACTTGGATTTTAGCCTTTTTCAACTTCTCAACTGGAATTCATTCTGGCTTTCTGGGGAAGAAAAATGCCTCCAGTGGAGTGAAATGGTGTGATTTGCTGGAAGAGGTTTTGCTGCAGTGGCTCACAGCAAAAAGTGCCAGTGGCTGGCTATTCACATCAGATAGGAGGAGAAATGTGATGGAGCTGAATGTATTTTTGGGAGCAAAACAATGTACACACGTAAATTTGTCTTACAGAGGGAGATTATGTCTTACATCTCCCTCTGTACTGTGTGGTAACAATATGTATAGTAACATGGAAATTTGATCATGTAAATTCTGTGTATTGTCACCCCCATGAACCAAATAAAGACCTGCACTTCCTAATTAACCTCACTGGAAAGCACTTGGGCGTGAAGTTTAAAAATACATCAGGGTTGCCTAGCAAGCTGTTCCAAATTTCAGCTTCTTTTTGGAGGTCTGGGTCAACCCAGTGGCTCTGCAGGCATTGTTAACTAAGAATTCTGTTTGCTTCTTTGAGGGCTTTAGAAGTTAATTAAGTATAAATCAATGCTTGAGGCTTCTGTGAGTGCTGGTCACTCCACTGCCAAAGGGACAGCGCAGAAATGGAGGGAGTGAGGAAAGGTGACAAGAATGATTAAGGGCATGGAAAACTCATATGAAGAGAGATTGAAAAGACAGATTATTTCTTCTAGAACAGTAACAAATAGCAGTATAGAAAAGAAAAAAAAAATGTATATAAAATGAGAAACTGGAGAAAGAGTAAAACTTTTATTCTATCTTTGGCCAAGCACCAGGGCAAAGATTTTCAGTTCTTTTAAGTATGTAAAATAAAAGACTAATGGAAGAAAAGCTATCAGCAGAATACAACTGCAACAAGCAACATTTTCTGCAGAATGTTGTTGATGCACAAGTTGTTAGCAGGAATCTCAAAAACCAAAGGAGCCATATTAGAAAAAATATTCTATGTGATAAAACAGCTAATAATGTTTTGGAAGATGCCTGTGCCTTCATGTTCTAGGTCTTAAAATAATCCAGATACAAAGTGTACATTCCATTTTTGAAATGTGCATACCTTGAATGTGTTCTCCTGTGCTGTTCTCATGGTGCTTCTTGCAGACAAACTGGTGCTGATGTAGAGGTCCAAGGCGGGAGTAATGACCCTTATGCTTATATCAGTTGGGAAAAGAAAATGCAGGAACCTCAGTAATGGCCAAGGGAAGCCCTTTTCTTTGGATGCAAACACACACATTAACCCCTTGCTGCAGCTGCAGGGGATTTATTGGAACTGGAGCCATGGGGCAGGTCAGGCACAGTGGAGAGGGCTGCAGCTTTCTTCTGGCCAGGCACTCTCAGGGCACAGCCCTGATCCAGCTGAGAGCACGGCTGTACACAGAGAGACAGGGGAGAGCCCGAGAGGGATTGTGCATTTCTGCTGTTGTTGCTGTCTTCTCCAAAATATGAGGTCTCTCTGTATCTATGAACATCAGTACCAAGTATTAAATCCCTGTTAGTTTTTCCAGTATCTCCTATGACACGAACACAGTGAAAGTGTAGAAATATTGACCATTTTTTAATCCTTGAAGACTTTTGTGGTGTGATAGAAAGAATGTCTGTACTCAGAGACAGGAGGAAACTCATGCATACTATTTTTTTCCCATAAGTAGAGTTTCTTTGATTTACCAGAGTTTTGTTCATAATAACCTACAGTGACTTGGTAGCAACTTGGTTCTTTACAGATCTTTTTTAACACTCGTTCACTAAATTTGCACTTTTTCTTCCTAGCAGACCTGAAGAGGGATTTAATTTTTTTATTCCAGTGGAGAATGGGTAAAAAGCAGCGAGTTTAGTTTTCAAATCAGAAGGAGGTAATGACTGCCAATTTTGACTGTCATGATACATGATGTTATTAAAAAATGTTTGTCGCCGATGGCCGTCCTTGATAAATACTCTTTATCCTTGCATCCCCTCTGGTGTATGGCTGCCTTCTATGAACAAAATAAGTATTTGAGGTTTTTAGAAGTTTTTGTGACTTCTTTTTGTATCTCTCTGACTGCTTTTAGAAATTCTGTTACCGTGAATGCAGTTATGCAGACTTAGGAAGAAGCAATACTAATCTTTGCAGTGGGGTAAAAAAACACTTTTGTCATAAAGTAGTGGCTATTTTGTTTCTCTTCAGGCTGGAAGTGCACGCTGAATCCTGCTGGCTGCTGGGAATTCTTATTGCTGGCAGAAATGATCTCCCATTTTCAGTCCTGCAGGGCAATAAAATAGTGGACTACACAGCCTTAATGTATAGCTTTCCTGAGAAACTACAGCTGTCTTGGGACTGCATTTTTTGCCTACTTTGGGCCCCAGGCAACTATAAACGCTGGGAGTGAAAAAGGAAACATTTGTGGCAGTTATCTTTAAGAGCACTGGCATCTGCTTGAAGCTGGTCAGGCTTTGGGTGGGTTAGACAAAGTCAAAATACACGATGGATTTACACGTGGTTCTGCGTGGCCTTTCAGCTTAATTCAATTGTTGCTATGGTTTATTTGTAGCCCATACTGTGCTGTGTGGCTCTTGCTGTGCTAGTGTTGAATTTTCTGTGCAAATTCATATTAAGGAGCAGCTGTGCTGCCCTCATGAGCATGTATTAGACTTAGTTAAGATGAACAAAACATGGAAAAGGTGAAGTTTGTTTTACATGTTATTTTCTATCCCTCTGGTTACTCCTTTAAGACATCTTTCCTCTTCAAGCTTCATTCTTGCCCTATAGTTGTATGCTTGTAAAACATTACATGCAGACACAGCTGAAATGTGGGAAATGCAATTCAGAAACCAGCATTGGTTGAAACCACCTTTTTTTTAATGGCAGGTAGGTCAATCTGAATTGAATTACAGTTGTCTGAACTGCAAGGCCAGTAAAGCTCTGACATTGTCAGGAACAACCTGAGAATAGGAATTGGGCATTTTTACACCAGTAGATCTCAGGTGACTTCAGGCACACAATTTGCAGATATTTCCTATTTGAAACAGACACTGATTTCCTTGGAGTCATCTCGGTAGTCCCTTTAAATTCTTAGGGAAGACACCTTAATGTCATCATGCAGGGAAGACACTGTTTCAAATCAGTGTAAAGAATCAGAATCTTTCTTTGTGTACCTCCTGTTTGTGAAGTCCAGGCTGCTGCAGTCCTGTTAGTCAAGCATCTGTTTCACAAAACTCCTCTTTTAGAAGCGAAGACTCTAAGCTGTTATATGCCGCTCCAGGCAGTGGTCTTTTATATTTTTGAATATAAAATATAAACATTCCCCAGCCGAGCAATCTAAACATGGTCTTCAAATTTCACTGACCCTCTGGAAAGCAGTATTGTACCCAAAGATACCTGTGCTCTCCTAGCATGGATTGCAGGGCAAACACATTATTTCAAAGAAATATCAGTAGACCTCTGCTGTCATGTCTTCCATGGCAATGTGAGACATGTAGGAGATGTCTGCCTCCTTCAGGAGCTTCTGGACTATTCAGGTTACTTCCTCATTGATGAGAGGTTACTGAAAGAATGAAAGTAAAAATATTTTCTCAAGGTGTATTCCATAGACAGCATCTTTAGTTCTGTGCAAGCCAGAAATTTTCATATCTGCTGGACACCTGGAGATGTGTGCAAGACCATGATTGCTTTTTGTTTGTTTGATTTGGTAGGATAAGACTGTGCAAATGTTTGAATTTAAAGAGAGGGAATAAAACAAAGAAATTAAAAAAAAAAAAAAAAAAAAGGAAAAGTAATTTTTCATCTAAACTTAGCCATGTTTACCTCACCTTTCCCTTTCTGCATGGCCTCTACTTTCTTTGTATACATGAGGAAAGGGGAATCGTAATTACATGAGTCATCACCAGGAAACACGCACAATACTGAAATAATTGAAAATTTTAATTTCACAGGCCACAATCAAAATTGGGGTTTTGTTAGGAGAATGATTCTCAAGCCTGTATTTGGCTGTGATGCTCTCCAAAAGAAACAGCAGCCCTGGGTTTTGGATCATTTAAAAATCAAGCAAAGCAACCCCCCCCCACCGTCCCAAGGTTCAGGGTAATATTCAGATATACAGAGTGTGATACAAGAGGGCAGACAGTGAACTGAACTGGACAGATGAAGGCTACGTTGACAACTGAAGAAATATATTTTACTTTCTTCTTTTTCCCTTTCTTTTTTTATTTATATTCCTCCCAAGATCTATCACATACAAGTCTAGATAAAAAACAAATTGTCCAGAGTATGGATATGTAATGATACGTTTGATGCTGTGTCTTTCAAAATATTACTCAAACATTTTTCCAATATATCCCTTTTCTGAAGGGACACTGTTATCAGTAGTTGGCCTTTTCTGACAAACTTAGAAAATATACATACAAATATTCCACATATGTGAACAGCTCTTTTATTCCTGGACAAAAAGTATGCTAAAATTAAGCTTAAGCTTGAAAGTGTGTTTCAATGACTCAAAAATAAATGGTAATAAAGCTGTAATTATCCCCAAAGCTACAAATACAGTAAATAAGTTAAAGTTAAATTTATAACACCTGTAAGCATATTAAGTATGCAAAAGCAAAACAAAGGCAGCCAAATGACTTTAGCTTCACCCTGTAGTAACACTAAGCAAATTTAGTTAGAGAATAATGATATTTATAGTCCTAGATTCATTTGTTAAAAAGAAAGAGCTTATCCTTTTTTTTCATTTTTTAAATCTTATTGTCTTATGACTGCATCCATCGCAGAACAGTGAAATCCGGGCTGTATGTGCAGACCTCAACTCATCCTGTGAATAATGCCTGCTGAAAAGGAGAATGAGACTACTGTTAAATGTATTAAAGCTGAGGGGGAGAAAAAAAGGCATTTTAAAGGTTATTCCTCCATACCTAGCATATAGGTTACATATATTCTTAATCTTCATTATACATTTTGTTGAAAGGTGTAGCCTTGAGTCATTTAGAATTGTGTCAGCATTTTAATTTAAAATTTCTGTGAAAAATGTTTGTTTCATATATAAAATTAACACAGTGTTCTTGTGATCATGCCTGATTAAGTAGATTTGTTTCTTGATTGATAGAATATTAGGCAGGTCAGGTTGGGAGGGCTTGGTGTATATTCAGCTATCACTTTTAATAAACAGTAATTTCTTTGTTTAGTGTCTCTGCATTTTCTTAATAATTATCCGTGGAAAGCTTTATTCTCTCTTATATTTTGCTAATTCTAGAGTAATGGTGCCACACTTGTTTCTGCACTAACTCAAGTGATTTCCATTTTAATTTGCTAAAAAAAAAAAAAATTCTTCAAAGCGTGGAAATGTTAATCCTATTTCCTGGACTTAGTTTTCGGTTTTGTGCAAATTTTGGGATCAGTTACAAAATAGATTATTTTCATTAGTATATAGTAATAAAATTATATTTCTTTTTCTAAATAAACTGAAAAGTTGACATTTCCCTCAGATCCCAGATCTCCGTTTAGTCAGATATGAGGTAACAGTGGCTGGGGAAGAAGAGCAGTGTTTTAGATACGAAGCTGTTTTTGTTTGCTTTAGAATGAACATTTATCATGCACCTGGTACCAGCTAGAGGAGAATGATTCATGTGCTGTGGTCAGGTTGGAATACCTGAAGATATTGCTTAAAGAATTTGCATTAAGTATTTGCAACATCCTCTCTGGAGGCAGCTTTGAGGTGGATTGGCTCATCTCTAACGACTGCAAAGCTGAGGTCAACGTTGGCCAAGTCTTAACTGGAATGCTCCAGTCAGCTCTCCTGCCTGTACTGTGTCACCCTGAGGTTCTCAAATTCCATTTTTGCAAATACAGCAAGGGAAAAGATTCACTATTACCCATTCAAGCCTCAGTTACATCTGGTTTTAGTTCTGTGGTTGCCTATACTCTTAATCCTAACCAGGGCGTAACATATATTTCTCTCTAAAACCAAATGTTTCAGTAAACTGTGTGGCCTCAATGGATTTTCCAATTTCCTTAAGTGGATTTCCCAGTAGATGACAGATAAGAATTTCTCTGAGTTCTCTTTTGCTGTCTTGCCCTTCTGTGACACAATGGCTGCTGTGCATCGCAAAGCCATGTGGCAGAAAACACAGCTCCTGTCAGTGGCCGGTGATGTGTCCTAACACTTCTGCTGGTAAGCAGGTCCCATCTCCAAACCAGCCTGGACAGGTATCTGTGGGCTCCACTTCTGAACAGGCTTGATGCCTCCTTGTTTGAGAGGAGAGTGTCTCACCTCTTCAGGTTCAGAGACCCACCTAACAAAACATGGTGGTGAGCCTGGCTCCCAGTTTTGTCCAGGAGGTGCAGCAAGTCTCTTAATACCCTTCTTTAAATGTGGATAAACTACATTTATTCTGTAGAGTGGTTCATTCACAAGTGGCGTGTATGGATTTGAAAATCTATTTGTTGTACCTGAGGAAATAGTTGCACTTCACGCTTCTCCTTGTCTCTGCGTGGACAGCCAAGTATTAGGGACATTTTAGAACCTCATTGTGAAGAGGTCTGGGAGTTTTCCAAGAATACTGTTTATGGTTTGTTTAAGGTTATCAATTGTGTGTCAAATAAAAAGCTCACTACAGATGATCATGGTGCTGTACTTTGAACTCGTTTAACTCAACATTATTTACAGAATATTTATCTTGGTTATGGCAGTTTTTGTCATATAGCGATATTACTTCTCCATTATATACTGCATGTGACCAGCACATAAGTGTGAAAATAAATGTTGGGAAATAAAAAACAGAGTAAGTGTCACAGTATGATAGCAATTCCCATGTGATGGGAAATAATGTCATAAACTTCAAATTACCTTTTAAATAAATGTTTATGTCCAACCCATCCATTAGATCATAGCCTGAAGGTCAGGAGGATCATTTTTTCATCTTTCACTGTATACATTATGGTTGCTTTTTTAGGTGTAAATGATGTTTTTAAATGAAGAATGGCACTCGAACTATACACAAACAATGGCTAGACGTTACTGAGTCGCAGCGTGGCAGAAATAGCCTCAGCCACTGTGCTAAATATAGAAATGCAGCAGTAAATTGAATTCATTCTTAGAAAATATTTTTAATGGCTGCGACAATACAGAAATACAGTTCATGTCATTCTCACAGTATGAAGCGTTGACGTTGTAGTCAAGTTTAAATTCTAGTTGTGATTTGGTAAATGGCTGATTTGCAAGATGCTTGTGAGAGTAAAGATTTCAGAGAGGAAGGCAGAGCATACCCGGGCATGCAGAGAAGTGCACAGGTAACAGATGTCATATTAACGAGGGTCTGAACCATCTCGGCCTTTGTGCATTTGTGAAGAGTTGCCAGCTCAGTAAGTGCCATGGGATGGTGTGAAACACCCCACACCCTGAGACCCCACTATTCACAGTGCCTTTTGTAGGAAGGGAGCACCGATGACCATCTCAAGGCCACATTCCACATTTAGACATTTCCCTGCTTTGAGCTGGATGTCCCTTGCCATATGTCCTGGAGGAACCCATATGGCTCCCCAAAACACCCCATGCATCAAAGCTTTTATATGCGATGCTCTTAACCTTGTTAACCCTGCAGTGCCAGGCTAGAAACCCAGGTGGGAGCTGGAATGGTTGGGCTAACAGAGGGGTGGCTTTGGAGAAGCAGAAGCTGTAGCTGTCCTGAGGTGGCTGATGTGTGTGTGGGGATGGGGCAGATTCCTCAGCCAGGGCTGGGCTGGCTGGGAGAAGGGGACGGAAGAGCAGTCGAGGGCTGTCAGACCAATCTGGAAATAAATTCAAGCCAAAATCTCCTGTTTACAGGCAGGGGGAAACCCATTGTAATGGAGATTTAAAACTCCAATCAAGAAATTCAGTGGTGTTCTTGCTTCAGCTGTGATTTGACCTTCCTGTTTACATTAAGCATTTTTTATGGCAGAGTGCAGTGACGTCGTTGCTTTGTTTGAGGTATTTGACAGTTACAGCAGTTCTGGGAATAATTGTTTTGGTTCTGTATATGTCAGGGAAGAAATATGTTAATATTTGAGATCAGGTACATTTTTTTAAACATACTTAAATTTGTTGTTTCTCAACTTCACCTTCTTCCATGAGGGCCGTGAACATGTTTAACTTAATTTTAAAACAACATTTCTAAGTAACATATTAAATACTTTATGTCCAAAAAGATCTTTCTGGCTAGAGGTTAATCTGTTCCAGACCCAGTTGTCTATAATATTGTTCCTTTTGTCATTATAATTCATGTAAAAATGGTACATTAATTTCTTAGCGATCACTTGATCTCAATTCTTTTTTGCTAGCAGAGGTCTATAATCCTTTCCACAGCAACCACTTGTAAAAGCGGAGGATTATGACTTGAGGCAGGATATGAACAGCAGGAACAGATCAACTTAAAAACAAAGATCCTGTTTGAGTACAAATGCTATTGTTAGCACAGAGTTGGGGTGAGTCAAGTGGCAGGATGTCTATCAGAATATAATAAATTCATATCAATGCCACATGGCAGGAGACACATCCTTCTAGCAGTTATGTGATAGAGCTCTTATTTTTATACCTTTACTTATTATACTTTTGCTTAGTCCAATAAACCATTCCCTCTGGGAATGGCTGATATCTAAACATCTGAGCAGCTCTTTGGTTTTCTGTAGATTTGTTTTTCTGTCTAAAAAGTTTCCTCTCTGTTATACGTTTCCCAAAATCTGCTAAAAGCAGGGATTTGAAATTACACTACTTCAAGGTCATTCTGAGGTTAGTAGTAGCCATTGTGGACTATTGCTGTCTTATGAAGTGTGTGATCCTCTAGAGAAAAGGAGAAAAAGAGGTTTTTTCTTTGTTCCTATATTTAAAAATAAGAGATACAATGACATTTTTTCCTTTATTAAAAAGTCTTGTGTTTAATACTGATAGTTTAACTGACCTATCTAACACCAACATCTGTGACTCAATTCAATGTATTTTTAAAGTTTAATTTATTTTTCTAATATTTTTCATGTTAAGATTAGTAGGAAGCTACAAGGGTACCAAGTGACAGAATATATACTACTAGATACTACTACTAGGAAAACCCCTACTTTTGGTAAAAATTAGAAATACTCTTTCATGGCCTAGACAAAATAAATAAATACACAAAAATGTAGTGATGGAGTCAGGTAGCAGTTTTCACTTGGGACAGTCTTCTGTACAGTTATTCCAACAACTGACACCACATAAAAGTAGTAATCTCTGCTTCCCAAGCTTCTGTTGACTGTATTTTTGTAATAGACAGTGAAATATATCCTGTTTATAAATGATATGAATTTCATCTCAGTATATCTTAATTTGTACATACATATATGTATGTATGTACATACTGTGTTAAATACCAACAAATAGTAAAAGTCCACAAAAGCATCTCTAATGGCAACTAAGCCAGAAGTTTCCGTAGAAAAGAATATTTGTAGGGGTCTTTAATCATTGTTATGTGGTGACAAGAGGAGACTCAATTTGGTGGTTTCAGGGAGTTTGTTTGAATGCTTGCTGCTGCATGGATTAGGATCCCCCTTCAGTGTCCTAAAGTTTGCAAGGTTAAAAAAAGCCACAAACATAGTCTTAAGTTATATTTCTAACTCCTGTCTGAAAAGAAGATTTTATTACAGTTGATAAATAATGGTTTTCAGATCATCCTACCGATGGCACTTGGGCTGCAACTAAATTATCAATGAATAGGAAAACAGAAGCCATGGCATTCCAATAGTATGAATTTTTCAGCCTGTATTATTTTGTTAGCCTGAGGCAGGAGATTGTGCTCTTAGTACTCGTGTGTGCAGAATGAGTAATCTGAGACAAATGTGTACCCACCCTGCGTGTGCAATATGGCCACATCCTACAGACTCACCAGTCTCACTGCATGCCGCAGGCAGCCAAGGACCTCTCATGGACAGCAGTCATATGCTAAAAAAATGATCATTTTATTACAATGTCTGTGATCTCACCACAACAGCTGATTCTAACAGCATTACAACACAGCGCAGTAATGGTGGGTCTGCTCATCCTGTTAGAATCAGAATTTTATACTATCAGGAGTTGGTTTTACCAGTAGGATTTTCTGTTACCTAACTAGAATTCTGTGTTTTTGCACGAATTCTATGCATGAGAGCAACTGAAAATACATATTCCCAGCGCTATCTATTTTGGTGTTTCAACATGACTTGCATTAGTGTGTGTGATAGCTTGAATTTTCTTTCTTCGCCAAAGCTGCTTAAACAATACAATGACAGATTTCTGCTTTTATTCTTCGTTAATGTCATTCTTCATCCTCTCTGCCCCACATCAGGGAGGAAGTGTTGCGAGTTTGCTATTTTAATGAAGAGAGATGAGGCATCTATCAACTAGGATTTACACTGGAGAGCACATCAATTCAGTTGCCTTGAGCTTGCTGAGTTTGCATATCCAGGGCCGAGCAGTGCTCTCAATTACTCCCGTGCAACCCCATTAACTTCAGGAGGTTGTGTGGTTCAAAAGTGGCTTTGCAGAACGTGGGGTGATATTAGGAGGAGAAAAAAAAAAAAATCTATTAGAGGAGTCAAGTTCCAAAATACGATTTTTGGTTACCTATATGGAGATGTGCGTGCAGTCATAATTGTACTTTTGAAAGGTTAGAGTTGTCATCGCGTAGTAACTTCATTGAGCATCTCTTTGTAGCTGTGCTTAACAGAACAGACAGCCGCCCAAAAATTACTGCAGTGAGGGGGAAAACACTTCCAGCCCTGGAAACATACTGTAAATCACATGTCTTGAGTAGACTCTCTCCTGTAATTACTCTTAACCGTAGGTTGTTTCCTCCTCTCTCTCGTTGTCGCTAGGAGCTATGCCGCCAGCGCATGGCAGTGAAAACCTCTGATCGCCCGGAGCCCCTGCACTCTTCCCGAATAAACAGCGTTTCCTCCCAGTTCAGCGATGGGCCCATCCCCAGCCCCTCCGCCCGGAGCAGCACCTCGTCCTGGTGTGAGGAGCCAGTCCAGTCCAACATGGACATCTCCACCGGTCACATGATCCTGGTAAGGCTCTGCTGTCTTCATGGCACCAGAAATTGGGTCTGAATTTTAGGCATCTGCTCAGCTTTTGGAAAGAGATAGCTTTTAAAGATGGGAAAGATGTCTTTTCACAGGTGGAAAATATTCCTGAGCTTCACTGGTGATCTTAACTTTGTATAATTAAAACTAAAGGCATTTTTATTTCCATTTCTTTTTCATTACATCTTTGTTTTTCTTCTCTGGGTAACATTCTTTTACCTTGGACATATGACTTGTTTGCATGCTTGCTTTTAAGAAAAAAAACCCCTGTGGTGTCCTCTTGTCCTATTAATTTATGTTTACCTGAGCTTGGGCAACTGAAGAAAGATGCCAAATTTCTGATCAGCTCACTGCTTTTTCTCATGTGTCTCCAATATGTGGAGGTATCTGAGCCGAGAAGGCAACTGAAGACTAGTGACATGGAGCAATTTGTTTCTTTCACTCTTAGAAAAGAAAAGGGATCTGAATTTTGAGCCTTGCCTGGATTCTTTTTTTTGTCCTTGGATGAATGTCTTCCAAGCTGGATTTCTCCTGTATGAAATGATCCAAATATATTCTATTGATGGAGTCTATGTTGGAAATCTTGGGTTACTTCCAAGCACAGCTTGAGACTAGTATCAGTGTAGAAGATGGACACATGAAGGGTTTTTTGTGTGTAAGAGTCAGAGTCCGGTGGTTGGGGCTGGTGGAGCTTGTTTCTGTCCTGCTGGGAGAGCTGTAGAGAAATCCTCCATTTTTTGTGCTTTATTTTCATCCTTCTTTAACTATTTACTGTCTCTGTAGAGTGCATTGACATTAGCTGAGCAGAAGTTAGGTAATGGTGAAGAACTTGACCAAAGGTTGTTTTATTTTGCTTTATATATTTGACTTCTGCTTTTACCTAAAGTAAGCACCTTTTCCAATTGATCATTTGCCATGCTTTTGGGAACTTCACTCCATCATGTCATACTTTTGGGTTATAATTTTTCAACTTCTTTCTTTTTCTGGGCTTATATTTGAAAGTACTATCTTCTGAGGTATTTTTCAAGTTCTTACAAGCCAACCTCACATAATGGAGAAAGGAATGAAGGCAGGCAAAACCCAATTAGGTTGACCTCAGCCAAGTTACTGACCTCCTTCAGCCTTGATCAAGTCAGCTATAAAACTGAGCAAAAGCAGGGTGGGATTTTAAACCAGATGCTTCCTCAGAGTATATCATCCTGAGTAAATACATCTCTGCCATCCCCCTCCCAAAAGGAATTAATTAATTATTATGTTAATATCTGGTAGACAAGTGCAGTTTGGAAAGGTTGCTCCCATGACAGAAAATCATTTGTTACAGTTTTGATTGTTCCACTTCTGCCTAACTATAATTAACATTCACTTGATTTCCTTTCATAGTTAAATAAAATACTTGGGGGGTGGGGGGGGAACCACAAACATCTCCAGTTGCCCAACGTCAAAATAACCACAAATTCTGAGGCAAGGTTCAAAAAGTTCTGAGGCAATATATTTGTATGGAAATAAGAGCAAAATTTCCTATGTAGATGGAAATATACATTTAACATTTGCAAACAGTTTCAACTACTTCAAATTGAGCAAAATTGTTTTCAGTGATATTATTGGGAAACATAAAAAAATCATCTCAAAATCATGCTTAAAGGAGAGAAAGTTGCATATGGGAACCACTTATTCTGGCTCTGCAAATTTCCGCAAAATTGCGCAAAAGAATTGTCTTCATACGGCAATAAATAACCTTTAAAAAATAGTGAGATTGGTCAAGATCACTGTTACGATGTTCAGTGTCCATAATTCAGTCAATCCTGTTTAACCCTGGATGAACTCATACATGTGTTAACTATCTAACAGCAGATGTTATAGCTTAGATTCTGAGGGTTCAAAGAAGGGTAAAGAAAGGCTGAAGTGTTTTGAGAGTGCAAACCACACAGAGAGAGTAAAAACTGTTAATTTGGTAAGTCTAACCTGAACAAACAAAAATCAGTGATTCAGGGGAGTCTGCCCATGTGCTGTGACATACAGGATAGGGAAAAATTGTTCTTAATGGACTCAGATGCTACAATTAGGAAGAAAATATGTGTTAGCATTGAAAGGATGCATTTAGCTTTGCTATCAGGGCAAGCCTAATAGGAGGGTCAGGCAGGCAGTGGGATGTTTACTTAAGGAAGTAGTTAAACCATAAATACAAGATTTGCCAAAGGTGAAGCTGGGTTAGGTTTACATGGAAGGATCAGCATCTCTCAGCTACAGCACAGAAGCAGATGATTGGACTTGATGAGAAATGCTCATGTTTTGTGTCACTGTGGGTCACAATGAAACCAGAGAGCTGACCCAGTTTATGTTCTGCTCAAAAATAAATGCACATCTCTGTAATACCTTATTTACCTGAATTCCTCTCCTTCTGGGGATGCTGTGGCTTTTTAGACCTCAGCAACAGAAGCAGCTCACCAGAGGTGAGCTCTTCCTCACTTTGCCTTGCAGATACAAGTGGAGGAGGGTGAGGGGACACTTCACAACTTTTATGCCTTTCAAAACAAGACATTTTTCAGTTCTTCTCATTTCCCTCTGCCACAATCCTCTTACCTTTTAAAATTTGTAGATATTTTCTTTGAAAAATATCTCAGTGCCTAAAAAAGCAATGAAAAATATCAGCAAGAGGCATAGTAAGAATGGCAAATACCCTCTGCTTTGCAGGGTAAATGCACTTACAGGTCTGTAAATGTGTTTTTGAGCTCCACAATGTGCAGTGAAGGGGTAGTTAGCTGAGCTAAGGCTCCTCATCCTTATTGCTCATAGGTGTCGGGATCTCCCTAGAGAAAATAAAACAATGGATTACTGTATAAAGTGTCAGCAGGAAATAATTTATTTTGATTCATAAACAGAATAAAACTTCAATGAAAATAGCTTAGAAGTGTGTGACTGCTGAATGGCTCCATGTAATCTTATTCAGAGGTAGCATTGGTCAGAAATATTTCTGTAAAGCTGTTTAATTTGCTGGAAAGTGCTATCAGTCATCCTTGCAGTCATATTTAAGTCACCTCGGCTTAGGGTTTGTTGGAACTTGGGTTGGCCGCGTGTACTGTTTTCTTGGAGGACTTTCCACTTGTTGTTAGTCCATTGTTGATTGTGCTCAAGGTGTGGAGAAACCAGGAATCTTCCAAGCCCTGTGGCCGTGCAGCAGTTTGCTCACTTAGACTGAAACCAGCCTTCAAAGGGAAAAATCCTGCATTTCTGCCACTTTCTGGGCAGCAAAGGTGATGCCTCTGCACTGCTGACAGCACCGTGAGGTGGTTTGAGCTCTTGGCAGGAGGAAGCAGGGAGGGCTCAGGAGGCCCAGAAGGACAGCAATAACAACATTCAGAGCTTTTTTTTTTTCCTTTTCACTGTCTTTTTCATCACATTTCTAACAGGAGGGTGGCGCATATGGCACATTTTGATTCTGTCTTTCTAAAAAATCCGAGCACTTTGGAAAGTGTAATTAGAGGAGCATGTTTAATGCCGTCGTGTTTGTGGCACTGACTGGCTGGTTTCAGCCATGAGCATCAGCTCAGGATGCATGCCCTCATTTTGGTCTCCACTGGTTTTGCAAGAAAACATTTTTCAGAAGGGAAAGCATAGGAACTTAAATTTCCACCCACTTTATGCTCGTGTATGTCTATATTTCAGCTGACAAGAGAAGTTCTAATAAAGGGCAACAATTCTGTTTGCAGTCCAGCGAGAAAACCAGAGGGGGTTTAAAAGTGATCAGGAGAGATTTGGTCTCCCTAACTTGGGCTCCTATATTTTAGGGACTTAATGAAATGTTGCTGTTGACTTGAGTCCATAAATTCCCCTTCTAGTTGATGAAGTGAGTGGGTTGCTATGAAGGTCTCCAGAGAATTAGGCAGAGAGTGGATTTCTCTTGAGATGCCTCCTTTGTGCCTGCACGATCCAGTTAATGTTTGCAGCTTACACGAAGAAGCCTTTTATTTGTGCCATAGCACAAGTTAAGCACCAAGGTGGATTGAATCCTACATCTGCTTCATGTATTACCGAGCTTTTTTCGTTAAAATAATTACAATCTTTTATGAGGTTTTAAATGAAGAACAGTACTGCAAGAAGGGAATGTATGCATTTGATGATAGCACTATGAGGTTGTTATCTGAATACCATATAAGAGGGGGAATTTGCAGAAGCAGAAGTGATTTTCTATGTTTTGCAGGTTTTTTCCTTGTAAAGACAGACATGCAAAATTTGGAGCATCATACATAAATTAGAATTTTGGAAAGTGTGAATTTACAAAAGGTCTTTTTCAGTATTTTTTGTAAGCTGAAGTCTGAGGAGTCTTCTCCCTGAGGGCATGAAACTGCTTTATGTATTGGAAATAATGATCTGAGATTGTTTGTGATGATGTACTTCTGAGAAGAAAGTTTCATACCTGGGCTGAATGAGGTGATGGGAACAGATGAACTAGAGCCTGAAATCTAGGGCCTTTTATCTAGGAGATATAAGTCTGCTTAATCCCCTTGTCTTTGGCAGTATGCCTGTAAAACCAGAAGGACATTCACACAGAGAAGTGAAGGATGGCCTCACATGAGAACTTTCTGTCAAAGTCCTGGGACAGGTTGTGTCCCAGGTGACACAACCCTAGCTGGGGACGTGGGATGGGGGCCTTGTGCTGCTAAAATGGGCAAACCCCAGGTGATGAATTTTGCATCCACTTTTGTTTTGATGCCGAATCACTGGCAGGGTTGCTCCAGACCTGGGAAGGGTAACAAGAAGGGAATAGTTTCCACGATTGAACCTGGAGATTTTTGAAAACATTGGTATCCTGTACTCTCTGAATAGTAACTTTTTGATGGTTTCTAAGCATTTCCTCTCCCTCTGTTTTTGAAGTGAATTCTTTATTAAATGAGCTCTATGGGGTAGCAGCTATGGATTATTTTTTTTTAATTGAATATGGAAGAGTGTGGAACTGAGTGACTGAAGACACTTCGCAACAAGAAAAGGTATTTGCTAGATCCTGTACTACATCTTGCTGAAATTCCTTGATTTTATCCCTAAAGCTGCAATAAAATTGGAAGCAAAAGGCATCTAAACACACTTCCCTAAATGAAGAGAGAAGCTCCAGCATGTAAGGACAAATAGCACTGTGCTAGAAGCAGGTGTACTTTCCACCTTGACCTTAATCCATATACACACTAAACATCTCCTGAGCGAAGCAGCACACAGGGCATGAGTGCAATGCACTGCCTGGGGACACAGATGCTGCAGAGGTGATTAATGCTGTCAGGGACAAAGGTGAGGAGTGCAGGTATGGAAAACAAGGTCTTTGTCACAATCAGTTATTTGATTATTAAATGGGTTCTAATATTTTTTTCCTTTTCCCACCATCTCCTTCTACCAGCATTAATACCTCTTCATGCATCTCAAGAATATAAATATCTTGTTTAAAAAAAGCTTGCGAAAATGAAGAAAGATAAGAAAAAAATCCTCCCTCACATGGGAAGGGAAAAAAGTCAGTGGTGAAGTTTAGCTAAAAGTATAAACTCCTTACACATGTGCTAAGTGGATCTAAATCCCAACTTATCTTTCGGTTGTGCCAATATAAATGGTTGTGGAATTAAGTCCCAAGAAGCCTTTGGCCCTAAAGGCCATTTCATCATGAACAGCTGGACCAGAGGAGTCACAAGGGAAAGGGCTGTTGTGTATTGCATTACTCAGTGACAAGGTAGCCAATACCCCAAAAAGACATAAACACTGTGGATGGGAAAATCTTTACCCATCTCTCCCTGAGTTGTCATGCTTTTAGGGACAAGCAGAGCTGGCTGCCTCCTGAAAGATCTTCTGTTGATGAAATAGTGTTTATCCCTTCACTTTACGTCTTTTTTTGCCTCCCTAAATGTTTAAGTTGTTTTGAAACATTTGCCTGTGTTTGTTTAAAGCTGGGACTTGAGATACAGGAACAAAGAAAAGCTGTGAAGAAAAGTGGAAAAAAATGTCGTGGCATATGGAAACAGCTCTACTAATAGAGCCATAAATCTAATATATGGATGTATGTACTACATAGATTTCATCAATAAAACTCAGAAAAAATATTCATGAACATGTTACCCTTTGATTCTTCCATTTTTATTTGTTTCATAATAAGTTACCCCCCATTCTCTATATTAATTTTGTTGAATGGGCCTTAGGAAATAATGACAATTGCAGAGTCAGTATTAAATCGAGAAAAATATTCCTCTTGAACATGATATTAAATTGATTTCAAAACATTTTTTCCCTAAATTGTTCCTTGCCAGTTGTTTTTCCCTAATGTATTCATGATTAGAAATAACTCACCAAATTTCTGTGGCTACATCATGCTCTGTCATTTGACTGTAAAGTGTTTATTCCAGCTTTGTTTAAGCTGCTTTTGTTGAACACTTTTAGCCAACTTATATCATTCCCTAAGGCTTTTAGTAGAAAGACAAAGAAAACCTTTCTCTTAATGTTCTAGAGTACTAGTTTTAAAAGTGTTACATTGGGAGAAATATGTGACACAAAATTAGGTTATGCAACTGTGTGCACCAAATAAAAAGAAAGGATCATTTTCTTGGCTGAAACAAATCTTGGTGGCTATCTGGACCTTTTTTCTGTTTCACCCATCTTTCTTGCATTTCTAGAGGACATATAGGTAATGTCAAGGCAAGACAAATATCAGCTGTAGCAAGAGATGGGGATTTAATGAAAAAGATCTGAGTTTTCATACTTCAGGTTGCAGACAAGGAATGTTACTGGGTACTTAACTGCTTCTGGGAGTCTCATGAACCACGCAGTCTCCTGGAGATGAACATTCATCCGGCAGGTCTTGTCTTTTTGCTCCAAATGCATCCTCAGTGATGAAGTGCTCTTGCTGTATTTTTCCTATTGTACACACTCATATCATGCATTAAATCCTTGGTAACTTATTGTAGCAGATACAGCAGTTAATCATATTTTGGATCTAACAGGTGGAAATGCCAGTTTAGAAGGGAAAGATACTAGAAAGAGGATGGTTCAGGAAGACTTCTCAGGCAGGAGACCCAAGATGATTATATAAGTTACGGAGTATTTCTGAGCTGGTGGCAGAGTTCAGATATGAGAAGGTGGTGAGTTTTGACTCACTGTGGAGTAAAGAAATGACTCACATGGGTTGCTAGACATGGTGCACTGCTAAGATCAAATGAGGTGTGGTAAATGGGACTACAGCTTCAGAGCTTCTCAAAACGTGTAAGAGTTCAGGGTGAAAGAGGAACTCGCTTCATGGTACTTCCGAAGAAGAGAGATAATATTGGTACTGTGTTTTTGCACTGCTGTGCCAGTTGCAGTTTAGGATTCCCAGGAGAACTCCATCAGTATTTTGTAGAGCTCTTTCTCTTTGTGTGGGCCATGCCAGCAGAAGTTATTGGACATGGTCTGGTTATTTGTAATGAAGACAATCAATCCCTCCACTGATTCAACAAAGATGGTTATGCTCATCTTCAGGGCAAGATTAAAAAAAAAAAAACTTATACTCTGCTTTCTGCAGCTCCTTCTGGGATTAGACCATAATTTGGCAGTGTTTTCTGAGTAAGGTAACAGAATTTGGGTGGTATTTGGAAAATTTGATGTGTAGGACACAGACAAAATTCTCCTGTGATGATCAGATTTTGCATATGCACCCACGACGCAGCTGTGGAAACATTTTTAAATAAGGAGATAAACATTAAAATAATCTGTGAAGTTTACTTGTGGATGACATAGTATTTGCTGTTCAATAAAAGAGGACTGTTTTACTTTTTGGTCAAAACCAGGTAAAATATACTACCCTCAAATATTTCATCCCTACCCCAGTACGTCTTTATGAAAGATATAATTTTACTATGAGTTTGTCTCCTTTATGTAACTGTCCTTTTGTTTCAGACCAGAGTAATATCTTACTTTTTTTCTAGTTGGCAGCTCTCCCTCAATGCTGTCATGTCTCCCTTATCCTCTTCTCCTAAACTCATGAGCTAATGCTGCTTTAGGTTGCCAAGCTGGCCAAGAAAAGCCTATTCATAGCAAGGGAGAATTATGAGTTGCCTCTTGTTGCTGGCTGTATGTTGGACCTTTGCACTGAACTAAGAATAGAAGGGAGGGGTGATAAACTGCTCACAAGCATCACCTCCTCCAAACACAACCTGCCATTGCTCTAGGAATTATTCTGTGGCCTTTTTCTTTCTGGAATGATTATGAGGGCTGGTGTCCAGGTCCTAAAATGTTTTTGTCCTCTGTCTGGTCAGTAGTAAATCCATCAAAGTTTGTTGAAGATGGTTGGTTTCTGGATTTGACCCATCTTTAAAAAATATTTCTCTGACTATGTATCACAACTGTGTTATTTTTAAGATGATTTATGTGAAGGTTTGCCACCTCCTGACTGGGCTGTTTGTACCAACTAAAATATTCCCATGAACATCCAAAAACCCTACTGCACATAGCAACTAAGCTCTAGTAGCTGTCAGATTGCAGTGAATTGAAGCACATTTCTGTGCATCTTTTATTAAATATGTGCACATGCAGCACATTTCTTTAAAGAAAATAAAAGATGACAATGTCTCCTTTTTGGATGCATTATATTTGTATTTCCGCATTGAAGAGAGTCTGGTAATTATAAAGCTGTTTAAGCAATTTTATTTTAAAAATAAAAAGGTACTGAACTTGAGAAAACAAATGCAGCCAGTTATTTACTACAGACTACTTCTTTCATTCATTCTGTATTTAATTTAAGTGGACTGTAGCTGGTTACAAATAAAAATACTAAAGGACTAGCAATGCACAACATGATTTGTGTTCCTGCTGTCATGCAAATTCACAGAAAGAAGGAAACATATTAAAGAAATTTGATAAGACCAGGTGGTCTTAGCGAATAATTTCCCTTTCATTAACATATTCCCCTTATTAACTCTGTAATTAATTGTACATAGCTAAGGAAAGCTATGGAAATTGCATTTTGAGATGTATCAAAGCTGACTTTATGCTTCAGACTTCCATGCAATTTACTATTAATGAAGCAATAGATGGAGGCCCCAAATCTATAATTATTACTTACTATTTGAATGACAAGCAAAGAATTTTATCAGCACAGTTTCAAATGAAAGGGGATTAGCAGCTAATGTTGAAATTGTTAATCTTTCTTATTAAAATAATTTTGACGAGAGTGTTTAGCCTGAAAGAGGTTTCTGGAACATCATTTACCATTAAAACAGCTATTTTCTGAGGCTCAGTATGAATTTGTCTAAGTTTGACAGCAGGGTGCAAATATTTTTTAAATGAATGAATATTTTATGGGAGCTAAGGCTGTTCATGTGTGAGCTGATGCCGAGCTGCTTGCTGTGTGCATATTCCTAGAATGTGTAGCAGGATGGTAGTTCAATCTCCATCTAACCAAAGTGAAGATGTCTACTGAGATAACAAGGGGAAAAATGCTACAGCAGGAAAATCTGAGAGCTGAAATTGCACCCACGGCTGCGTCTGCAGACGAGTGATTAGCGGGTGGGAGCCCAATCAGAATCAGGCCCTAGATCTTGGTGATATATTTATGACACAGTGTTACTTCATGTTTATTTAGGCCTTCTTATCCCTCTAAATACTGGTGTATTTTCAGGTTTTGTATATTTTTATTAGTATCATGTGCCTTGAGATGACTGTTCAGTGGTGGGTGCTTTATACCCACATGAATGCTTGTGTACAAAAACCATGTACAGCAATGGTATCCTCTATAGGTATAGATAAATATTTGGGAGCAGAGATACAACATATACAGCTTTTCTGTGTTAATGGAAAACTGTTTAGCATTTCAAATTTTAAAACTTTTCCTTGCAATATTTGCAATTTTCATCTCTTACAGCAGTGTACAAATGAAGCTGATAAGCTATTTGTGCTCTTTGTGATGAGGAAACTGTAAATATATAGTGACACAAATGGTGAAAAGCACAGCACTGATAATTTATAAAATTTAATTTGCAGTGGTCTCAGCCACATCAGTACTGGAGGAGATGTATGTTAAAGAACCCTTTTAATCTGCCTGTGTCACATTACAGAAAAAAGGTAATGGAAAAGATGTCACATGTCTTTGCCAATGACAAATTTTACCAGTTGAATAGATAGAGATCTTTAAAATGCTTTAAGACATTATTTGCATGAGTAGATGGACTGTGTATAGAAGTACCATCAATACAACAAACCTGCATGTACCTGCTCCACCATGAGATAGCTCCAAGCTTTAGCTGTGTGTGGAGCATCTGGAACTTCACTGGGCTCACCCTGAAAATTGCAGGTTGCAGAACTGACCTTTTACCTGTAGTCCTGCAATGTTCCTTGGAACAGTCTTGCAGAGGGAGTGCTACTGCAGCAGGAAGTGTCCTAGAGTATACATTCACTTCATTCATCAGACAATACCAAAGGGGTTTTAGCTTAAACGTAGCAGTTGTTAAACAGCATGCAGTAATGATACCCAGAGAAGCACCTTCATCATTAAACCATGTTTTGTATGTATTATAATTATGTGTTAGGTCAAAGGCATCAAGGGTTCTTCCTAATCTGTGAGAACCATGACAAACCATGTAGACCATGGCAGTAGGAGGCAGTCATCGTGTCAGTGTGGTAGGCTGGGGTGGACTTAAAAGACAGAATTTGTCAAGGATGAAGCTAATGCAGAACTCAAACCCAAAGTTTTTCTAAATGCAGGAGTATTTCTGATGCAGCTGTTTATCTACTGCTTTATCTGCTGCTGGGGAAGGCACCTGGAAGGGTTTGCTTAATTAACCACAGCAATCAGACAAAAGCAGCACCGTAAGTTGCCCAGGGCAGTGCTGGCTCACAGCAGAGGGGTGTCCTGCTGCTGCTTGGGTGGGTGTGTGTAATATCTGTCTGAGAAAAGTGCTTTCTTCATTCCTCATTGCCTCCTGTCACCTTTTGGTGTCTTTGCTTGCATTAGACCAGTTTGATTGAAGATATCATGACAGTGTCTAATTGCTGTAGTAAATGTACTAATGGTGCCTAGTACACTATTGCTTCTGGAAGTCCATAAATTACTTTCGTGTCATTTGAAGTTCTGTAGTCAAGAAAACTCTGTGGTATCTGAGGGCATGCACCAGCCTTCGACTTACCATATGTGTGTCCTCACAACTGAATTTTGAGAAACTTTGTCCTTCAGGTAGGCTTCTGGGGCCTGATAAAAGGAATTTTTATTAAAGTCACCAGGATCCTTTCAACTCACTTCAGTAACCAAAATAATAATAAGCCAGTACTTACGTACTCCTTTTGATCAGTAGATTCAAAGCTCTTTTTAAAGGATCATTATCCTGTCTTTTTCATCCAGGAGACTCAGGCACAGACAGGGAAGCAAAAGAAACTTTAAGGTTGGAAACAGAGCCAAGAGTAGACCCCCATTCCCTGGTGTCCCAACGTTGTGGTCTCACAACTCATCATATTGGCTTTAGCAGAAGAAGGATTGTATCGAAGGATAATATTTTTGCCCTTTTTTGCCAGTCATTACTCTTTTTTAAGACATGAAAGAGTAAAGGAATTCTGGACTTTGGTTTGGCAGATTTCATTTTGTGAGTTTAGTTTTCACCTCATTATCTAAGAGCAAAATATTCCATATTTGGAGAGCTGACTGAAAGATATTAAATGTATATTGGAAAAGTTTGTGAAAATCAAGCTGAAGATGTGCAGTCTATAGTAAATAACCTCTATGATGGAAAAGGATGCCTTCCACATGTTTTTTGAGTCTCTTCTGAACTGATAACCATTTTCTTCAAGAATATATGCCCAATCTGCTAAATCCTTAGCAATCATGCATATGCACCAAACTTTAGGTTCTTTTTCTTTCTGTTTAACAGTAGGCTGTACTTTTACTGTCTACTCAAAACTACTGCTGTCGCTCCCTCAATGTATTGTCCTTGTTCAGCAGTTGAAGGGAAGGGTTCTAAGGAAAAGAAACAACGTGCAAGGAAATGTTGAGAATTATCAGCTATGACCAAAATATGCTTCTTCCCATAGCATTTAGCCGTGTTCTGGTTTTTGTTTGTTTGACTTTCTTCCTTTGCAATATAGTGTCTTCTTTCATCATTTCACTTCTTTGTTGACCTCTACAGTCTGTTCTTGGCTTCTTCTACTGTCCTCTTTCATATTGTTTTTTTCCTTGTTCTTATTTTGCCCTCTGTCACTTCAAATATTTTCATCTGTGGATTAGACCGGTGTTCCTCAAACTTCTTTAAAGTGTTATCCTTTACTGGCTTCCATGGGAACCCGAGAGTCCCAGGAGTAGGCAGGATGTCTTCAGCCTATGCACTTTTAAAGCTTTTCTACCATCACTTCACAATCCCTTTTGAATGCTTTCATGAGAAAAATATTTGAGAATCACTGAGCTAGGCCAGCGTCAGTTGAAAATCCCATGGTGCGTAGATAAAAGGTTACCTGAAAAATGGGACACTTTGGTTTGGGAGCTGGGTAGATGCCAGCTGCATCTCTCTCACAGCCAGCATCGCTTATTCTCCTACTGCTTGTTGTTTCTACGTGGCTGTGAGTGTGACATGGAAAGGGTAGGGCAGAAGTGTCTTCTCCCACAGGCTCTTTTAAGTCCTGAAAGGTCTTCTGTGTAAAAAGAGTTTCTTCATGGCTTACTGTCATAGAACCATAAAATCATTTAGGTTGGAAAAGACCTCCAATATGAAATCCAACTATTTAAAAAATCAGTATTTCATCCAGCTTGCTTTCTGAGCTGTCTTTTATAGTCAAGTTCTTTGTTTTTATTATTGCACTGAGTTTGCTCTGCATCCATGGGACTGGCAGTTCATTAATTGGGTGCTTCTCTGTGTGCAAACATGGAACTTCCTAGGTAGTGGCCATGGTTCCAAAATGGTCCTGAGTGCAAGGATGTGACCGTTGAAGATGTTTGTGGAGTTAGAAGTGTGCGTTCTCTGTTACACAAGACTTCTAAGAAAAAGGCTGATTATCCAGTTGGTTCTTTCCCTGTTTTTTCTCACGGGTGACTATGTGGTCACTTGTGTTTATATGCTTAGCCTGCCTCTGGGCTGTGGGTATAGCAATAATTGCAAGACTTCTTGGATTTCCTATTGTGTGTTCTCAATTTTCTACAACCTCTCTGTGTGTTTAGGTATAAACTCTATCAACTCCGTATCTTACCTTGCCCCACCATCCAAAAAAACCCCAAACCCACACGGAAAAGCAGAGGGGTTTTCCTTTATGAGTTATTATTTTTTCCTTGAGAAGCACTTTTTCACTTTTATTTGCAAGTTTAAGAGTAGCAGGAAGTAAGTACTTACCCCTTTGCTCTAGCAGGGGTTTTATGTCTGTAAAAGTAATATTTTCCTTTCTGCCCTCAAGATGGCCAGTGTCTAGCATAGTGATATTTTCCCACACTATCTATAAATCACATCATGTTCTGTATCACTTGGATATACTTGCTCATGGTTCCCTGGGTTTTGCTGGTCTCGTTATCTCTGTAGAACTTGACCACACCTGAAGAGAATATTATTTTTAAGCATGATGTTTTCAGAATTCTTTCTTTATCTCTTGGTAATTTTTATATATACATAGTAAATGAAGATGACTATACAAGTGCTCTCAAAAGAAACACAGACTTTAATTCATTAAAATTTCAATTTGAAAATACAGTACCCAACAGGGAACCCAAATTTAGATGCTTAATTGAGTTAGCAGGGCTCTGAGAAGATGCCAGGGAATTTGGTTTTGTGTTTTCAGCCAGGTAATTAGTGTGCAGTAATATATTTTTTAAGTTTTCATTTCGGACATACAACAGACTTATAAATGAGTCACAAATATGTCTTGGATTGTGGTATGGTGTTAAAACATTAGTAAAAAAATGAAGTGAGAAGGGTCACCTGAAAAATTGATTTAATGTGTAAATAGAAAATAGCAGCTTCCTGTGAGAATAGTGTTGGGTGTCAATATTTATCACAAAGAGTCAAAGGACTTGATTTGTATATTTTTGTTGAGTTTTCCAGCTAGTTTTTATTCAACTGTGTAGCTTGTGCTTTTACATTTTAACAAAGCTACCAGAAATGCTTCCCAAAATGTCTCAGTTGATGAATTCAGCTGACACTCTCCTTGGCGCCAGTTCCTGTACTGCAGAGCTGTCTTTAATAGGGAGGTTTGGACTGAGTTTTTTTCATGTTTTGGATTTATTTTTGGTTTTAAGAAATGTCACAACATATCTCATGCTGTGAAATAGCAGTATTTGGCTAAGAGGTTTAGACCTTAATTTTTTGAAGTAATATTCCTCCTTTTTGTGAGTTATTTAAGATTTTTATAGTGAAATCTACTATAAGAAGTACAGAAATTTTAGATACTGCTTCTGCATAATTCATCTTTTACATATATATTACTTACCTTGGCATTCTTTGTATGAACAGCATTCAGCATGTGCATAAATTCTTCTACTCACCAGCCACTTAAACCATGTACTTCTAAACAAAATCCCTAACTCAAAACCTGTACTAATTCCATCACAGTCAGAACATTTGGTATACTTGTGATTACAAAAATGTTATCAGATATGGATTCATTAAGATGTCCTGACTTTTAATCATGTCTATAAACATGATCATGGGGTAAGGAAAAAACAGCTGTCAAGAATATTCCTGCAAAAATTAGTGTTTTAGGAGCATATTCTGGGACCCTGGGAAATTAATTTCGATGTTTCTGCCCTTTCATTTCCCATCTGTGAAGCAGCAGTGATACTTGCCTCCCCTGCAGAAGTAATGTGAGCACTTTCAGACAGTTGGACAAGAAGGAGCTATAGAAATACAGGGATTGTGAGAGCAAATTATATTCCTTTTATGGCAATCATCTCTTTTTTGTTGAGATTTATTTAAAGCAAAGTAATTGCAGGGGTGAAACTTCATAGGCATAATTTCGATTTCAAGAAAGGGGGGTAAGGAGGAGGAGATGAGGGTGGTTGTATTTTAAGACCTAGAAGACACCATTAAGTAGCTGATATTCCTTAGGAAGGGATTCCTTGGAGAGTGAATTTCTTTATCTTCTGCTATATTTAGAGAGCCAGGTAGAGTAAATATCTCATAATTAAGCATTCTATTTTTTTAATGTTTAACTTCTTAGCTGCTAATTTCTTTTTAAAAGTATACCTGCCTCCACTGTTCCAGTTGAAGCAATGCTTAGCATCACATGTATTTTCCAAGATTTCCTCCAGAGATGACAACCTGTGTCAGTCCACACCAGCTTGTATCCTTCCATTTCACTGGGATTTCATTGAACACCTTTGGCAGCTGGGAGCTGTAAGAAAAGGGATTAGCAAGTGTTTGTGTGACACACACTGATCCCAGCACCTGCTGATTGGATTGAAGTAATCCTTTTACAAGTTACAAAACTCTATTATCAGAGCATTAAGAGAGGCAGAGATGGTGATATACGCTGCGTCAAGGGTATATTAATTTAGGTAAACAGAACATAGGTTGCCATCTAATATGGTTGTGAATTACAGCCACTCTTGCACGCTGGTCCAGTCTGGTAGATAATGCCTTACACTGCTTGTGCAAAGGTGATACTTCTCTAGCAAACCAGGGATGGTAATTTAACATTGTTTGAGATGGCATGCTGAAAGGACAACTGCTCTCTGTGGGCATGCTTAGGTGTCTACAATGAGCTTTACATCTAAAAATATGAAACTGAAACTATGGAATCTCATTTTTATTGTTGGCTGGTATCACCATGGAAGTTAAATTATTTCCGAATAATACAACCTGTTTGAAGCAATCTAGGGATATTATTCTCAACCACACTGAATAGTTGCTTTGTCAGTGAATTGCCTCCCTCTGGCTTTTTTTTTTTTTTTAGTTTTCCTTCATCACTACCATATTATGTATGATATTAGTAGCGTTTTATGCCAAATTACAAGTAAAGCTCCATAGTATTTTTCAGTACATTACTGAAAAGCTTCAAAACTGATTTTTTCACTGGTGTAATCAGGTCCTGAGAAATACGAGAACTATTAGATCAAAACACATCATGGCAGTAATACAGCTGCAAACGGAGGAGGAAAAATAATTTCTCGGTGTCTTTTACAGAGAGAAAATACAAATTCCCAAGTTTTTATTTCCCATATTTTTTCATTTGTGGGTACTGTAAGCAGATGATCTAGGATGGCACAGGACAAGTAAAAGAGAAAGGAGCCTTCAGCCTGAAATGACTGCCTAATCAGGGGATGAAATCCTGGTTAAAGCAGTGGATGGAGAACACTCCCTGGGATTGAAAGCATGTGAGACTTTAGAGCCAGATGGTCATTGACTGAGATTTCTTCCAGACACAGGTTCTGTGGGATACTGACAATGAGCTGCCACAACAGAATTTTTCATTTTTTATGTCTAGGTAAGCCAAATATAACTAGCCCAATAAAGTCACATTTCTTTGCAATTAATGTTGAAAACTTGATATTTAAGACTAAAGCTGGTGTTTCTAACATTTATGGATTGATGCTTCAGAGATGGAGCTGGTCTTGGTAAGAGTTGCAGGTTCTGCATTATTGTGGATTGGTTGGATTAGAGCACCAGAAATATCTGTGGTGCTTCCATGGAACAACTAACTATTGGAAAAAACTGATTTTCTTAACATACTAGTTGATGGAAAGACTGAAATTGGTTGAGATAGTGCATCCTCTATTTATTTAAGGTCTGCTCTGCTAGGAAAAAAAGTAGGAAAGCATGGACATAGTTTGGCTCTGCTCCCATGTTTCAGCACCACTGAAAGTTTCCTCATGGAAACATGTGATGAGCTCCCAGCCTTTTGTCTGTGCACGATCACCAGGGCAGCTCAGGGAGAAAGTCTGATCTTCTGCAAACAAGACCCCTAAGTAACTTCAGTGTTATTATGAAAATGTGCTGGGTAGTGAGAATTGCTTAAAAAGTGTGGAAAAAACGTTGTGGTGCTCTGCAGAATCTGAATAAGCCTCAGAGTTGTAATAGTGACACTGATCTCAGGGGACTTTATTTGATCAGCTCTGGACAAGGCTGAGTGCACCAAAATAGAAGAATAAAGTAATAATTTTATAAAAGAGGAGTGAAAAGCAGGAAAAGAGAAATGAAACTTTCTATTGCTATTCCCCGAGTCCAGACTCCAGCCCTAGAAGATAATGGAGCACATATGAAAAAAGGAGTTGCTGATTATCTAGAGTGAGATTTTTCAAGGGCATAAAAGGAAAATAAATGTGTAAGGGTGTCATTTCTGAGGATGGGGAAGGCAGGAGTCTTTCCTTTCTGTGTTTGCTCATCTCCTTCACCCTTTCCATTGGATAGCTGAACAGTGAGTAAGAATATGCATAATTTTAAAAAGAGCAAATCTTGCCTGGACAAAGCCGATTGCTTTTTATTTAAGTAAAACTACAAAACTCAGTAAATGAAGTGAAAGCAAGGGATGTAATACATACAGATTTTAATAAAGTCTTGACACTGTCTCATAAATAGTTAATTGAAAAATTAATGCCAGTTTTTTAGAGGACAATTATGTGGATAGAAATGGAGCAAAAGCTTGATATACAAAATGTAATGATTGAAAGCTATGTCTAGGAGTGTCTGGCAGAGTACAGGAATTGCTCTTAGATCCAGTTATACTTAACTTTATAAATAATGATGTGGAAGTGAGTGGAAGTGACAATGACTTTTATCACAGTCTAAAGTTCTGCACAGGTGTGATGACAGAGGAGTAATTCAAAAGTTTGAAAACGTTAAACCTGAAAACACATACAACAAATAAATTATCTTTGAAGAAAAGAGTCACAAGAAGACATATCTATAATTTGCATAGATCCATTAATTAATGATCTGTGAAGACACTAGAATATATACAAGCAGAAATTATGGAGAACACCAGTATTCTGAGCAAGTAGACAGAAGTTGAAATAAATGGCTTGGTGAAAATGAGTAGAAAATTAAGTTTTAAATAGAAAAGCAATATTGGTGACATCCCTATGAAAAAACGATCTCAAATGTGAACTAGTATTCCTTACTGAGAATATTTGTGTATTTCCAGGTATACAATATATAGGTCAGAACAGTTAGAGTTCCAAGAAGTAGTAATGAACTGTGCTTTAGGCTTCTGCTTTATACAGAGCAGCCAAATGTTAGAAAGATTCTAGTGAAGTACAAGAAATGACATTATTTGAAGGCCTGGAAGCAGGTAATCAGATAGGCTGCTTCAGTCTCTGAATTCTGTACCACTGTGAGTAATACCAGTGGGAACAGAGAAATTTACTGTGAAGCCACTAATGATAAGGTATTAAGCCAGAAAAAGGAAGGACAAAATCATATGTGGTGTTGAAAGCAAATTGGATTTATGCAGAAAAGTGTTCCTCTTACATGTAGGCAATGCAACGTGTACTAAAGAACACAAAGAAGTTCAAACAGAGTAGCAAGAATTCCGGGGCATCCTGGGCCAGAACAATGCAAACCATGAGTTAGCAAGGAACAAAGGCAAAAAAAAAGCTATTACTTAAATTAACTGAAAAGAATACAGAGCAAATTTTTTCAAGTATAGTCTTTTACTGCACAATTTGCTATATAATAGCTAAGACAAATTCTCTCCTCTACACATTCCTTCTGAGGAACCTAGGGAAGCACAACAGCGCTGCCTGGCCCTCTGCATCTCTGGAAAAAGCAGCAGCAGTTTGAAAGCAGTGGCTCCCACACTGCTGGGTGATCAGTGTGGGTTTGAGCGGTCACCAATCACAAGGATTAAGATAATTTCATATCCACGTCTTCAACTGACATTTGAAATTCGATTAGACCTGTCAAGATCTGTCAATTTGAGAGCTGCACATCTTTTCACTGAAAGATGCATCCTCAGTCATGAAAAGGGTTTCTACTCAAGTAACATATTGGAAGTATATTGTCAAAAATAATTGTGGTAACTGAACATCAGTTAATAATATAGGCATTTTTAAAACAAATATCTTGACAGATGCAAACCATACTATCTCTGAAGAAAGCATTGTGTCTCTTCACCCAAGTTACAAGTGATAGAAGAAGAGGATATGGCCTCAAGTTGTGCCAGGGGAGGTTTGGACTGGATATTAGGGAAAATTTCTGCACTGGAAGGGCTGTCAAGCACTGGAACAGGCTGCCCAGGGCACTTGTGGAGTCACCACCATCTCTGGAGGCATTTAAAAGACATATAGATATGTTACTGAGGAATATGGCTTAGTGGTGGCCTCGGCAGTGCTGGGTTACCAGTTGGTCTCAATGATCTGAGAAACTTTTCCAACCTAAATGATTCTGTCATTCTATGATTTAGAGACTGACCAGTCAATGAAAATTTAATGGTTATATTTTTAACCTTATTTAGTCACAGAGCATGCATTGGACACCCCTCTTGATAAAAGACTAAAGAAAAAACTAAAGAAAAAACCAAAGTTGTTTGACACCCTATTACAACATCAACTGAGCACACAGGAAGCTGTAACAGAGCCGTGCTCTACCAAAGCCAAGCCAGGTCACTGTGCTCTATCTTTGTGCCTGTGTTTAGGCACATGTGATCTGTCTTTAGATGTGCCTCTGGCAACATCTCTCTTGCCCATTCATTGTCCCTGGGACAGCTTTGCATCCTCTGGCTGAAAGCTCCTCTCCTGCCTTACAACTGGCACGTCTCACACAGTAATAATAGATTTTATTGCACATCCACTCTGTCCACATAATGTCAGCACATCCTCCTTATCCCCACAGCATGTTTGGTAGCAAGAGTATCTCCTCTGTCTAAACAAGAGAAAGTATGAACTGGGCTACCAGTTGTCCTTGCAGGTGAGGCCCTGTGGAAGGAAAATTAAGGTTAATAGAATTTAAGGTGCATCAGAAGACCTGTGCAAGCAGATGGTGTTTGTTTAAATAATAGCATTTACTTGGGATTATGAGATGTGCTGTGCTGTGCACATACTGGTGAGACTATTGGTGCTTTTTTCAGCAGGCTTGAGGAGCATTGCAATAACAGTGGTGACAACCTCTATTTATTTTACCTGCTGCTCTTGGACAAGGACAATCACGTGCGTGTTTGACATGTTGGTAATGAGTTTCTTTCGTACCAGGCAAACACTGCAGAATGTCTCATCAAAACATCCTAATTAAGGAGTGGATTTGAGTAGACATACAATCTCTAAAATATCAGAAGTTCCACTCAATTTAATGTACATCCAGCAGCTCCCAAGAGAGTGTTTCAAAATCACTAAGCTTCTGTTTAGCAAAATGGGGATGAGCGTAGGGGCTCTGAAGGACTGTAAATGAAAGATTACTTAACTCTGAGGGAATTGTCTGGCTTCTGCATGTTTCAAAGCAAGCTTCTTTCTCAGTAGCTTTTAAAAATATGTCTAAAGCAGATGTTCATATTGTGCAGAGCCTTCCATGAGTCCATTCAAATAGTCAAACACCTCTTCAAGTTCTGTCAGGAAGTGCCCTGTGAATCTGATCCATGTGATGTAGGAATTGAAACCACACAAAAAATGATTGGGTAAAGTAAAGATTTCAGTGTGTTTTCTTTTAAAAATTCATTTATCTTTACAGTCAAGCTTACTTGATAAATTAGGGTAAAAGTAAAATCTTTTAAAGAACTTTTTAAGAAATCTTTTAAAGTGAGTTATTTAAAAGTTCATGTGCAGTAAAAGCAGTCAATTTACCTTAACGGTAAACTTTACCGTAACTGTGCCACATTTGATGATTTTAAAAGGAAATTAAATTTCTTCTTAAAATACAGTCCTTGAAATCAGCAAAGAGACAAATTGGAGTCAACAGAAAGGGCATTCAGCCCTGCCTTAGGAATCAAATGTTCATGGCCCTTTTCCTACAGCTTTGTGGACCTACCAGTATTTTGGAGAGATTCAGTGTTGGGAGATCTGTGTATCTGCATAAAATGTCCCTGAAGTCTGTGGGACATTGGTGATGGGCATGTCAAAATGAATCAGATTATAAAACTGTGGTTTAAAATGGTCCTGATGCTACAGGCTGGTCCTTGACTGCCTGATCTCTGCTGCATGCTAAACAACTGCTCTGAGGCCAGCAGTCTTGGCTTTGTAGTATTGTAAGATTTTGCTATTTTTTCCCTTTGCCTCATAAAAATTCTTATATACCAGCAAGTCTCTGCTCTGGAGGGATTATCTTTTTTGTTTTTTCTGATGTTCAGTATACACATCCAGGCACAGATTTGCTAGGAGAAAAGCACAGAATCTTTAGCCTCCCTCCTTTCCCCAGCAGCAACAGCCTTTTGACAAGGACGAACAAACTATTAGAGGATGATTTCCTCCTGTTAACTTGCAAGTTAATGCTGAGAACCTGTTACCTGACCCCCACCCTGACACACGACAGGGCCACACGCTCTTGCAGCTCCACGTCCATCAGGTCACAGCTCTGTCCACTGCAATGCTTTTTCCTTCATTATAGAAAAGAAGCAATAACACAGCAGGTATTTTGATTATATCTAGGCCACCACTACTTTTTTACCTTCTTTAGAAACCTTTCTTCTAATGCAATATCTTTCTGTGTCCTTAAAGACATCCTTTCTGGAAGCGTCGCTTCTTGAATTGGTTTCTCAGTACCAGATTTGATTCACAAACCCTGCACCAAACAAAGCTGTGTGTCAGGGGCTCTTTTGTCATCAAAAACCTGTTCAAGCTGCAAGAGGGAGCTGTATCCTGCCCTGCCAGCCAGGTGGGAAGCACAGTGGCACAGCAACTTTGCAGAGCTCCTATTTGGCAGAGGACAAGCTGCAAGCTTTTTACACCTTCTGTTAAACCTGTTGAGAGGGCATGAGAGCCTTTTTTCTTTAAAGCACATTTGGGAAGAATAATTCGACATCACAGAGATTGTCTACAGAAAAGGTTTTCTAAGCAATTAAAGTGCTTTTTATACTTTACAGTGAATCCTTTCTGGGAGCTTTTTGTAGACAAGGTTTGCTACAGATTGGGTTGTGTTAGTGAAGGTACCAACTATAACCACTGTGGCTGACGTTTGGGCCAGAAGCTCTGCTCTTGACCCCAGCCCTGAGCCTGCCTCCTAAACAGTCTCTCCCTTTATAAATTTGTTTAAGAATGTCAATTTCAACCTACCTAGTAAAGGCAGTATGGAGTTTAATTTACAAATATGGACAGAGTGGAAGGTAAGATGGTTCTCTTGCTTGTTTTGGGAGAAGATGTCAGGCTCTGCAAGGTAGTGAGGCTGTGTAAGTAAGCTTACAGTACCAGGTGATCACTTTCTTAATTTTCATGTTAAAGGGAGGGGAAGATTTCTTGGTTACCCCACCCTTCCTCCTTTCTGCTGTCTTCCCCTCACATACTTGGATTATTTTGTGGTCCATGGGGTGAAGGAAAAGAGTTTTTGTTCACTTTTCTCAAATCTTTGGAACTGAATTCCTGATCCACTGCTGGACTGGATCTCTAGCCTTGGGAGATCTGCAAAAGCTTAAGACCTGCACCAATATACTTTGATGGAGCATCATTCCTGCCACAGACAGTTTTCTTTGGCAATGCTTTTCCTGGTACTGTTAACTGAATGCAATGTACAATCTTTAACAACATATATTAATATTAATTAACAACACCTCCTCAGTTCAAGTCCCTCTCTGTGCCAGTTCATCTGCAAGATGAGTTTCTGATGACCCAGTGCTTGAGCCACGACAGTTCAGCCTGGCAGTTTTTAAATTCTTTTCAGCATTTCTATCACTGTTGTGATGTGCATATGTGCTTGTGCGTTAGTTGTAAAATCCTTTGTTTTGACAGAAGTTGTTGTTTGTAGTAATTTTTGTCAATGAAACTTTGTTTCTTTTCCATTGCCTGGAAAAAGAGACGTTTGGGCTTATGTTTTCTAGGTAGTGAAGAAGAAAGAATTTCCTCCTTAAGCTCAGCAACTGGATGTTTCATGCATTTCCTCTCTGTTAGCACTGGTGCATTTTATCATCCTCATTTTTTATAACACAAAGAAGCTTGAAGTTAACTCTCTTAAGTAAATAAATTAACCTTAAAACTGAACCTCTTTTCCCCCCAAAGCTCAGGATTTCCATACCTTGAGACACATCCTTTGAGCTTTGCTTTCAGCCTAGCTAAGTCAATAGTTAATGCAGTATTCTTTTAATTCCAGTCCTACATGGAAGACCACCTGAAAAACAAGAATCGTCTGGAGAAGGAGTGGGAAGCTCTGTGTGCTTACCAGGCTGAGCCCAACGACAGCAGTGTCGCACAGCAGGAGGAGAATGTCCCGAAGAACCGCTCACGGGCTGTAGTACCATGTATGTACTTCCCTTTGGATCCTGGCATTTTAAGTTCTTGATGCTTTCCCCAATATCCTTTGCACAGTGCTGTGAAAGCTGCAGAAGTCAGGGAAACAATGTGGAGTGGTTTTTATGTGTACTAGAAAGATGTGGCTACAACTATGGGCTGGGTGCGTGTCCTGTTGTCATATCAGACCCTGTTTATCTCCCTGTAAGTCCCATATATGTTACAAAAATGCACAGCTGTGCCACGTAACACTGCTGCTGCAGCTGTGCTCTCTCACAAAATTCCATAGCTCGAGTGACTTTCAGTGCTGGAATATACTGTCTGTAAAAGAGTGGCATCTGTAGCTATTCAATAGAAGTCTCTTCTTCAGAGCAAGACCAGTTGGTCTCTTGTCCATCCAGCAGTAACACTGGCAGACTTTAGGCAGGGCTAGATGATCTGTTTATCAGATACTCAGCCCTACTGAAGGAGCCCCTTTAGGCTTCAGTGGATAAGTCTGCAAACTGGCTTCTCTTCGCAAGGCTTAGGATAGAAAGAGAAAGAGAAAAATAAAAATGATTAAAAAAAAAGGAACCGGTGTTTATATTCCTAGAATCTGCTCTTTCCTGTAAGCAGCCACATTTTGAGCTTGAAATAAAAGTAACATATTTTTCCTATGCAAACATATATATATCTCATAGATTATATTGGTAATGTATGAACACATATTTCATTAAACAACCAATGAAACAAAAATGAAACGGAGAATATATGCACGGTCCACAGCAACCAAAATGCTCTCAATCAGTGTGCCCACAATCCAGCTGGATAGCTTGGCAAACATATATAACTGGTTTAATTTTTAAAGTGCCCTGAAAACGTTAATTTTCCCTAAGAGAGTCTTGACTAAGTACTATTCCTCCTTTAGAAATAGGGAAATGACAGGTAACATGTTAAGTAAATGTCATAGCCAGATTTAGAGTGAAGATTCTTTGGAAGGACATGATAATTTAACTGAGCCCATCAGTCTTTGCATATTTGCTTCAGCAGGGTTTGTCTTTCTTGTTTATGTAGTGGCTCTTTCTGCAATAGTTTTCTACTCAGGAGAGGATTACAGCAACTTGGCAGTATTAATTCTCCTGAATAAGTATGGTGCTGGTCAAAATCCTTTTGGGGTAACAGCAGCACTTTGCTGACTTCCATGTGTTTTGGGATCAGGCCTGTTAAGAAGTTCTAAAGAAGTCATCATGGAAGTTGAAGTAGTTCAAGCTTTCTGTGCCCCTTTACATCCTGAAAAAAAATCAGCACTTAACTGACATGATAGGAAGTGAAAAATTTCCATGAAAATATGTATTTGTCCAAGCTAATCTTCCTGCCTAAAGTGTTCTATCAATATGGACTTAACAGTCAGACTATCTTAAGGTATTTCGAGTTCCTGCTCATAAATTAAGCTAGACTGGTTTTGGTTGCTGCCACAGAGACAGCATGGGAGCTACAGATGTTGCCAGAAATTGGTGCTGGTTATTTGATGTAGGAACTGTGTCTTCATGATACAATTAGCTATAAGATAGCAACCTTCAGACTAGACTTTTCTACCGCTGAATGCAGAAGTATCATGGCTGTGACAGTGCTGAAGAGCAGAGATTCTTAGCTTGGGCGTCACAGAATCATTTGGGTTGGGAAAGACCTCTAAGGTCATCAAGTTCAGTCGTTAACCCAGCACTGCCAAGTCACCACTAAACCACATTCCTGAGTGCCACATGTGCATGACTTTTAAATACCCTCAGAGATGGTGACAGATAGTCTGTCTCTTTTCCTCGTGGTGTACTATGTGGATGTATCAGCCAGCACTGACCAGCCTTTGTTTCTCTGCTGTTGCTTCTTCCATGGCACGTTGTTATGCCTGTTTTTCCCATATCTGGGTCTAGACTGAATCAGTGCTGCCTGTGAAGGTATTTTCACATGGAGAGGGTGACTGCAGTTTATCTGAAGTTTTAACTAAAAGTATTTTAGTACATTTAAAAGGGTAAAATGATACTTTCACTTTGTTTCTTCAATGTGGAAGCTTCTATTACAAATATTGGTGCACTGGGAATTTTCCTTTTTGACTCAATTGCACAAAATTACCTGCCTTCACTTTCTGGAGTTGTTGTGCACTGGTAAACAGCTGTCATGTTATATATGTTTAAACTACTTACTTTGTTGATAGGTGGAAAATCTGGCATAGAGTTTAAACAATATTAAGTTTTGATAAGGTGGTGATTGTTTTAGACTCTATGATTAGACTGAGATGAGAAGGCCCAGTTTGCCCACTGCTTTTTTAACTGTGTTAGACATTAAAACTATAGCAAAAAAGCCATAGATTTGCTTCATAATGTTTGAAGAAGCAAACCTGATATGCTTTTGATATCCTACAAAGTTGTTATGCTGCATTCAGTGTATGCTCACAGACTAATGCCTTGTTAATGTTTCCTTACCCTTTTTATATTCATAATCACCTTGACAAGTTAGAACAAGATTGCCAATTCACATAGAAGATTTCCTCTTAGAAAGGCTTCAAAGAAGCTTTAATATCGTGTTGTGTTTGCTTTGTGTTTTTTCTTTCTCAACCAGTCTTGAAGTAATACAAATATTATTTTTACTGATTATATAACTGTTTTATCATAGCTTACTCGTATACCTAACTTTTCTATTTTCTATTCTATAGAAACAGCTTTTAAAATACTTGATAGCAGAACACCTTGACATTGCACTTAACTAATTACTAGTTTAAAAAAACTAGCAATTCAAGTTACCTGGACCTTCTAGATAAACAAAACTGTATCCTTTTATCCAATCAAGAAGCAGATTGCTATAATTAAGGGTACACAGTGTTTATATTTAGTGCTATAATTTAGTGATGCCTATTTTGTATATGAATACATAAGCAGCTCGAGAAAAGCTTTCCAAGCTTTTTTTCTCTTTTTACATCTCTGAAAAACAAACCCATCTCAATAGAGTCAATACCAGATGATTTTCTTTATGTACACCATGAATATATACAGGTATTTTAAACATTTGGCAAACAACTTTTTGCAGTGAACATCTATCAAAAACTGTTCCCCATAGTCGTGTCCATGGGTCAATGGTATATATTTAAGTAACCTGCTTATCTCTGTGCTTTGGCTTTCCTCTAAAGGAAAGCAAAGTATTCAGGGGCAGAACATGCATCCAGATCTGAGGCTTGATTGCCTTTAGAGCACAGCCTGGGGTTGTGCACCAAAGATGGGAACACCTGAGCAGAAGGTTGCGTGTGATCCATATTACAAATGTATTTGTAGATAATGCTCTGAAATGAATGAACCTGAGCGGTTCAGAGCAAAGAAAAGTTCAATTTTCTGCTGATCATCTATAGGCAAAATCATGATAATCAGCAGATTATGATTCTTTTTAGTCTTCAGGATGCACCACTTCCATTCTTCAGTAGTTCCTCACTTTATTAATTCAGTGGAGTTCTCTATAGTGCTTTGTATGAAAAAAAAAGAAAGATCAGTCTAAATCCAGAAGGAGGAAAATGATGATCCAGGCAGAATGTGCCAGGTTGATTGCTGTAAGATTTGCCCTGTTCTATAGTTCTTGGATTCAGACAACCCAAATTTGCTCGTATACCTTGTTTTCAACTTTATGTTTGTTGGTTCTGTTCCTTCAGAAGTATCTGATTAAAAGGAAACAAAAGACAGAGGGGAAATGTGAGTCTTAATTTTACAGGCTTTCAATCTCCATCTAACAATAAAAAATAATAGATCTTCTTAAAGTTGCAGGTCCACTGTGAGAGAAGGAAAAGATTGAGATGACATGCTACTGTAGTATTGGTCACCGTTCAAATAATCCAGATAGTAATGACATTTTATTCTCGACTCAGTCATTTAAGCACAGGAATCCAGTGTTGTTTGAGATGCCTAAAATACTGAAGGCACCCAGGCAGAACTAGTAGGTAGAACACCAGCTCTGTGGGGGACTTGTGACCCTCCTGCCTGCTAACCCAAGTGTCCTTAGGACACTCAGATATCAGTAGAAACCTACAGTGAGGCATTGAAACCAAGTTTTCTGGGCGTGAGTGTGTGAGACCATAGATCAGGATGCCTGAATTTAAGTGTCTGCATGGAGCTGCCTCCGTATGAGCCGGGTGTCAGAGCCCCAGTACAGCCGGGGAGGAGCCAGTCAGTGCAGTGACATCAGGGGAGCTGTGCCATGGCCACAGTTGGTATTTGGTTTGTAGCGAAATGAATAGCTTTAGGATGCCTCTGTGTATCCTGTGTGAGCTTCAGATGCTGGTCTAATAGGGTAAAAGTCTTGGGGTCCTGTGTCCTGTCTGTTATCCTTGTGCAATGTCTCATCTATTCTACAGTTTCTCAAACAGTCCATGTTCATGTTTAGCTGGCTAAATCAAGCTCTATTAACTGTAACCACCTCACATGAAGGTATCTATGTGTAGACATCAAAACGTAGCTTTTTCAGTCTATAAATTGAGATTTACATACTGCAAATTCATGTGTGTTTGCTAATATCATGTCCTTTATGCTCTATCCTCTATATTTTATACTTCATATTTTACATGTATATAAAATACAACATTGTGCCATGTTTCTCCAGAGCTACAGGTTAATATTAACCTCCTTATTTAGGAAGCCTCTCTCTACCACATGTATCCATGTATACATTTTGCTTTTCTTTCAGCTGTGGCTTGGCTGGAGCAATAGCAAATGCAAAGCAGTTCAGCATTCAGCAGCAGCCATTGTAGATACTTAAAATGATGATGGGTTGTAGCTTGGCCAGATTGCAGTAGCTAGTAACAGCATTTGTCTTCTCTCTCTCTCACTTCCTTATTATCACCCCTCTCCTCTCCCATTTCTTCATTCATCTTTCTTTCTTGCTTTTTAAGTTGATCTTATGTATCTTCCTTTTCTGACATACCTTCCTTACTTTTATTTCCTGCTTGTCTTGTTCCTCACATAATCAATATGCAGTTTGCAAAAAACAAAATGTTGTACATTCAGCATTTTCCCCATAGTTGCTCATTGGGTTGTCCGTGGTATTCTGGTTTTTTTTTCCTTTTCTTCTTCCCTTGCCTGTTTCTGAAGAGCTATTATGCTAGTTCCTAGAAGCTTTGAGGTGATAACAGGCATAGACAAGCACAATCTGTTCATTGTCAATATGAATGTTTGATGCTGCAGCTAAAGCACACGAGTGCAAACTCTTGATATATGCAGAGAAACATATATAACCTTTTTTGCACACCTCTCTTTTCTAAGTGCAAATACAAAGTCTCACCACCTTTTCACTACCAAAGCCTTAACATGTCTCACTCTCTGATAAACCCTCCAAGACGGCAAGATAGTGATATGGCACACTAAAACAGAGGGTCCAGATAAAACACTATGTTTTTTTATAAAAAAAGAGCCTGAAGTTACTGATCTCACATGTGACTCTTATTGGACAGTCACCCTGACATCTGATTGCTAAATACTGATGGATCACTGTCTGCTCTCTCTCCTTCATCCATTTGAAAACATTTCACACGTTTCCTTTGGTGATTAGTTCAAACACGTTTGCTGTTCACTGAACAGGGCTTATGCTGAGTGTTTGCTTAACTTAAGGTATGTGAGAGACCACATTTACTGCTTGTAACCTGTGCATCCCCTGCAAAGCCAGAAGGTTTCAGGGCTGCAGTTCTTCAAGCAGTCTGTGACAATGCTCATTGCAAAGCCTCCTATAAAAATTACTGGCTAGCCCAAGATCTCAGGTGTCAAAAGTTCATGTTTATGTTTTGGATTTTTTTGTGCATTGGTGCCAAAGTGAGGTGGAAATGAATAATGTTCATGAACATGTTCCCTTTCTTGTCTTCTTCATCCTCCTATTGTGTTGAAACCTTAGCAGGGAAAGTAATTTTATGTGAATAATAAAGAATATCTCTTCAGTTATTTGACATGACTTGTTCGTTACTAGCCTTATTCCAGGAGAAGATTGCTGATAACGTTGGGTGAGATTGAGTGACTACAAACAACACTCTTACAAACATGCCTTTGTCTTGCTCATGTATTGAACTGCCATGGCATTATTGTTGAATAAGCCTAAGCAGAGCCCAAACTCTCTGTCTCTGCCTTCCTGTATGGTCCTTAGAATGTTTGATAATTCATTTATTATTCCTCATTATCAAAATAATGATCGGTACTTAACAGCCAACTTGGAATCCTGGTGTTGAATGGTGTCACAACCCACTAGACAAGGTACTCCTATTGTGTCTATTTGAAAAATCAGTGGAAAGATCCTCGGTCCTCTCAAAACATCAGTATCCATGTCCAGCTGTAGAGGGTTACAAAAAGGGCAGCTCCACAACCTCTTTCCACTGTATAGTGTGCAGGATAGGTTTCCTGAGAAGCGCAAATCATGCTGGGTATATATCAGGTACAGTTTGTTTGAGATGCATATGTAGACATCTCTCACATAAATTATCTGAGTGTGGTCTGGGCTTTCTTTGTTTAGTCGGTGGAAAGAAACAGCATTTCTGGAACACAATTTGGCCTGTTTGCGATGGCTAAATCAAGATAAAATGATTCATCACATAGAAACATTTCTTATAACAGAAAGTGAGTCTGGATGGTTGGAAGATATGCAAACACCTGCATTGTCACTGCCTAAGTATAGACAAAGAAAACCCATCCATTGTACGTGTTCTGATGTTGAAATAAAATTAAAAAAAAAAAAAGGACTAGAGCTTGAGGTGTACCAGCTTTAAATATAATTGAGCTAGCACCAGTAAAATTACAAGTTAAAAAGTGATAAAATAATCTTGGTGATGGGCAAA
>WEKY01044958.1:0-17294 GCA_013390045.1 Picathartes gymnocephalus | reverse complement strand
AAAAATATATTTTAAAGATTAATATATTTAATATCGGTAATTTAGAAGAAAAAACCTGTTACAATAATCTCAGTCCTGAATTCTTTGAGGATACATAATTGCAAGAAACATGAATACTTCCATAGCTGGCTTTCGCTTACAATAGTTATGTGCAAACAGGGTCGAGGCACAAAGTGACTGTGCTATGAGTGACCTCATTTTTCTTTCCATGGCTTTAGTTAATTAGTTCTTAGGATCCCTCTTCTGTTCTCCTTTTATCTTAGTGTTACTCAGCTGCCTAGGACAAGAGCAGTATTTGTTAATATGGGTATGATTTACAGCATCACTAATACACTTTATACACAATCCTCAAATATTTTATGATGGACCTGTCCTTTCTGATATAAGAAAAGTGAAAATGTGCAAATGTCAAGAGTAAGTATTTGCAATATTCTTTCTGACCTGGCAGATACCCAATCCTCTTTGCTGAACCATTTGGGAGTCTTACCATAATGCACAACATAAGGACATTTATTTTGGAAAAAATAATTGAGTGATCAGTATGGATTTGCTTATATAATCATATGTGTACAATTGGCAAAAAGAGATATTGTTGAACAATTTTGCATTTTTGCAAGGCACCTGTATTCTAATATAAACACCAAGGAATAGTGTTACTGCTTACTTACAAGCTATAGACTTGCTTCAGAGATGCAAATACACAGTGCTTATACCTGGCAGAAAATTCTTACTGAATCAGGTCTACAAAGTAGAGATTAAGAAAGGTAGCAGGTGTACAAAGCAGAGATTAAGAAATTTACAAGGGAATAATTATTTTAAAAATAAAAAAAGTTTGTTGTGGGAGGAGCAAAACTAATTTTTTTGTTGGTGTTTGCTATCAAATTGTCTCATGAACAACCGTCATGAGGTGCTGTGTGGATCCTTATAGTGGTTTGGGAATGGTGTTGCCCAGTTTAGTGTTCCCACCGAAACTCTCCAAACCATGTGCCGCTCTCTCGCTACCCCTTCCCTCTAGCTCTTCTTTCTGCACTGGGCTAGAGAGGAGGATTGAAGGCAGAAAAAAGATTGTGGGTTGAGATAAGAATATTTGACTGGAAGCACCAATGAAATAAGAAAATTAACTAACAGCAACAGTGTTATAACAAAGTGTACAAGAAAGAGGTGAATGTTTCACAGGAGATTGTTCACTGTGTGGAGCCCAACAATATCTGAACTGCCACCACGTTACTTGACCTGGAAGGGACCCCTTCTGCCACCCCCAAAAAATGACATGAGGTAGTACAGAATAACCCTCCAGGTCCTACCCATGTCCCCTTCTGCCTACTGCAAAAATTAACCTTGTCTTGGCTAGAACCAGAACTGTTCTTCTACGTCTCCTAAAAGCTAAACACACTTTTCCCTCCAAAAAGATGGTAGTGGGATAAGACTCCTGTATCTGCCTTTTAGTGAAGCATGCAAGAATCTGACATTTTTAAACTTTCAATCCCTTCATCATATATAACTGAAATTGAGCAACACATTAGAAGTGTCACAGAACATGGGTAAGTAGACAGAAAAGTACTAGGAATACACATAACTAATTTTCTAGGGAAACTAAGCATTTTATGTAACACAAAATATGTAGTCAAAGGACTAATGCCAGCAGCCTTCATATTTGAAAATATTGGCTTCATAAGCAGCTCACTTATCAGTGCATCTCTGTTTTTTATATATATTCTTATAGATATATGATGGATGATGTTTTGGGAATAAGTGCTTCAATCTAATCTGAAGAAATGACCTGATGAACTATATCATTGTGTTTTGGTTTGAATACCTGCTAGAAGGTCTCTTCTCCAGCTGTTGCACAATATACAGAGGATACCAATATTTTAGTGGGAGTGCAAAGAAAGAAAACTGATCTCTGTGGTTCAGAGAGAAAGGAGTTTGTTATGTCCCACTGAAAGATGATATAAAGAAGTTCCGCATATCAGTTGGTTAAACCTAAAAGTGTTCCTGACTATGACTCATCCATTCACTCTTGCATCTGCTGATCTAATATATTTGTACCTTATATCTGAACTCTAACAGTACTTAAGGGTTTTTTCCTTTACCCTGAGAACTTTTATTTATTAATTTGCATATACAGAAAGTAGTCTCTCTTCTTTCTTTTCAAAATATTATTTAGAAAGGACATCACATTACTAGCGTTTTACAGGAAAGAAAGGTGTTTAACCCAGCCCTTTCCTGCTGGCCTCTTAAGATTTGCCTAAACTTTACACATTGACTGCTGTGAAATCCATATAGACACAAAATTGTTAATTAAAATGAACACTAGGTACACAATTATTAAGTAAAAGTGAACACAAAAGAAAGCTAAGAACCACGGCTCCTATTTGAATTCTTATTAGAGTGGGTCATGCTATAAAATATATATTTGTGATTCCAGGAAGATAAAATTACTGGTGTAGTTGCAAATCCATTATGATTCTGTGGCCCACAACTAGATCAAATACATCAGATACATGATGCATATTTACATCAGCAGCCACTGATGAAGAAAAAACTCTGGCTTTTAAGTTCCTTTCTGAATCTTTTCATATTAACAAGACATCAGAGAGAAAGCTTCAAAACAGATAAAGGTTAAGTCTCAGGGTTCAAGTCTATTACCTAAATTTGAAGCCCTTAAAGGAAGAAGACCAAACTACTAGCCAGGAGATTCAGACTTGCTGATTGATTACTGGCATCAGAGAAGAACCCAGTTTTACCAGCAGACTTGTTGGATGCTAGGATGAACTCTATTCTCTGAGTTTGTAAAGGCTGAGGGGCTTCAGTTTTTAGCCAGTGATACATATTCTCTGCAAATGCTGAACTGTGAGCAGAACAAGTCCATTTCTCTAACACAATTTACTTTCCTAATGGGCTTTGGGGAAAAAAACCACAATAAAAAGTAGGAATGAAAGTCAATGAGTAGATATCAGAAACAAAACACAGTAAAGGAAGGAATAATTTGTCTTTAACCTTTGTAAGGGTAGGATGGCTGTAGGATGTTGACAAAAGTTGATAGCCACCCTCACCAATTATTAACAGAGAAATAACTAGCTGGGCTGTATGATTTATTGATGTGAAATTCCCAGAGAAGTTAATAAAATTAGAGCCTAATTGAATGACCTCACTCATTTTTTCTTCTGGTTGACTGATATTATATCTCATTCATTTCTCACATAGAAAGAAATGTATTACATTTCTACAATATATTTAGTTGGAAAGCTTTACAAAATGTATTAATTTATGAGGTACTCTATATGAATAATGGAATGGTGACAATTCAAACAGTGCAGAGAAAATATTTTGAAAAATCAACCTACAAAATAACTATAATAACAAAAAACAAAACATGAGAATGCACGAATAATGTATGTGAACAGATTGCAACTACCCAAATTGGACTTTTTCCAAAGCTAACCTTGGTTAATCTTGTGAGGAATGCCAGTGTGTTTGTGATTATGACAAGTCATGAAGACCTCTGTTTGCTTAGCTTTTCAGAAGATAACAGGTACATTTTACTTTGTTGTGTCTGTTATGAATATTAGGCAGGAAATGCACATTTTAATCCCCCACCAATCTACCATGCACCGTAGCACGACAGGTTTCTTGGCTTTATTTCACTATCTTCTAAAAAGAAAATTATAAATTTATTACATTTTAAAAAAAAATTAAATTTAACAATATCGTCTCCAATTTCACCTAGAAATTTTTAACAGAATACATAGAAATATACCTTACAAAAAACAAAAGCAAATCATATTTTTCTTAAATAAGAAAGATCAAGTGTAATACTTTTTGTATTTTTTTGTCTTGCTGACATAATGGAATGATGTCTCTTTCACCTAAACTTCACAATTATGATCTGATTTGGCAAATTATATGTGGATAAATAGCTTTACAATACAGATGTTTGATCACAGAATCACAGAATCAGCTAGATTGGAGAAGATATTTGAGATCATTGAATCCAACCTATGACCAAACACCACCTTGTCAACTACACCGTGGCACTAAAATGTCACATCCAGTCTTTTATTAAACATCTCCTGGGACTGTGACTCCACCACCTTCCTGGGCAGCACACTCCAATGCCCAATCACCCTTTCTGTGAGCAACTTCCTAATGTCCAGTCTAAACCTCCCCTGGTGCAGTTTAAGACTGTGTCCTCTTGTCCTGTCACTGGTGACGTGTGAGAAGAGACAGACCCCCACCTGGCTACATCCTCCTTTGAGGGAGTTGTAGAGAGTGATAAGGTCAGCCCTGAGACTCCTCTTCTCCAGGCTAAACACCCTCATCTTCCTCAGCCACTTCTCACAAAACTTGTGCTCCAGACCCTTCACCACCATTGTTGCCCTTCTTTTTACACACTCCAGCATCTCAACATCCTTCCTAAATTGGGGGGCCCAGCACTGGACACAGCACTCAAGGTGCGGCCTCACCAGTGCCGAGTACAGGGGGACAATCCCTGCCCTGGTCCTGCTGGCCACACTACTGCAGATACAGGCCAGGATGTCACTGGCCTTCTTGGCCACCTGGGCACAGCTGGCTCATGTTCAGCTGCTGTCAAACAGCACCCCCAGGTGCATTTCTGCCTGGCTACTGTCCGGCCACTCTGTTCCCAGCCGGCAGTGCTTGATGTATTATCCCTGTAGCCATGCCATCCATGAGAAGTCGGATTAATAGAGTGATTTGGAATAGCGTCCCCAGTTATTTTCTAGAAAATGTACACTTAAAATCAGTTTAGTTGTGAGTAGTGAAAAAAATAAGTCTGAAAGCTTAGTTTAGAATGTACTAAGAAATTTTTCATTTAGTTGTCATCAAATTAAGTGCCTTAAAAGGAATGTTTGTCTTAACACTTTTAGTAGCAGTTGGGAGAAAAAAAAGTTTTAGAAAATAAAATCCCATAAAATGACCTGGGGTCTTTTACAAAGAAAATGAAATTATGTTGGTAGCCAAAGAACAAGGGAGAGTATTCTGCTTGCTTCACCAAACTCTGTGTGGTTAAGAAGCTTGGTTGGCACATTTGGTCACATGCATTTTGACAGATATGCTACTACTGCCAGTGCTATTAAGGATATTGTGGCTATCATTGCTGGTGTATCCAGGCTGGTGTTTCAAAGTGATACCAGTGGTTATTTTTAAATTATTTAATTCTGTTTTGTTCTCCTCAAGAATACTTTGCTGTCTTGCTAGCTACATTTGCATCAATTTAAGTTACATTTGAAGTTTTTCCTCATTTTCATTATTTCATAGGAATATAGACTTTTATGCGTTAGAATAGACCAGCAGTATACCTGGCCCATTTTTCTCAAATAGAAGTTCTGACTGGCTACAAATGAATTGCAGAGTGTAAAATAGACTGAAAAGTATAGAAAAAGTCCCAATCTAGAGTATTTTTCCCACTCATGTTCATTAAAAAGAGGTCTTTGCCCCAGTGGATGCTTGCTGAAAATGCTATTTCTAAGCCTTAAAATATTAAATCCATTTCATGTCATTCACTGTGGACTAACTGTTTTGAAATATACTTCACCTCCATATGCAAAAAAACTCTTTCACTTTAAATCTACTTGAGCAGAATTGTAAAAAACTCATTCCCGCTGTTACCTTGCTAACTTAATTCTGGTATTATTTTGTTAGTTAATGTATGTGTCTCACAGTTACAAATATTTATCTTTGAAAAATTCTTACACTTACCAGAAGAGCACAAGTGTTTAATCAACATCACAACACTTCATAAGGAAGGTAAGATTTCTATAGGTGAGGGAGCTGACGTATATGATGTTCGGGCAATCTGGATGCTATAGTTTATCTACAGGTAAACTGTAAGTCAGTACTTAAGCATCAATATATACTTAAAAATTCTGTTCACAAATTTATCTGGTAAAGTGCACACAGACACACATATGTGTATGGTTTCCTGTATACATTTGAAATAAATTTCTTTTGTGTGTCTGAACTCATTTCTAAATAAAGTTTGCATTTTAAAATAAAATTAAATTTGAAAACATATTTCTTTTAGTCACATCGTAATATAATCTTTGTGGTATTTATGTCATCACAAATATTCCTGCCTGCAGCTCTGCTTGATGAAATTTTGCGACTGACACAAATCTTATTCAAAAGCTGTTGACATGCTACAGAATATATTTGCACAAATGAACAGTATCTTCTGTGAGGTGCTTTGTAATTAGGTATTGGAGCTAACTGGAGGATTTGTAGAATAGGAAAAAATTTCATTATTAAAACTTTTGATAAATTTTAAAAACAGGAGAATATGGGTTATAGTTCCTGTAACTTAGATAGTTTGCTCTTCATAGAATGTAAATTGCTAACTGCAACACACATGTAAGTGTTTTTTTCCTAAAGAAATAATTCAATGCATACTTTGAGAAATGGTCTAGTATAGACTGTATAGGGAGGGGTTTCAAAGGTCTGGACTTTAAAATTATTAACCTCTTCTTTCTTCCTTTTTGCTTCATATGCATCTTTATTTCATTTATTTGTTGTAGTTCCCTGGCAGGGAGATCAACCAATCAATCTGTGTTTTCTTAGGTTGTTGTTGTTGTTGTTGTTGTTTTTTGTTTGTTTCCCCCCAGTTATTTACTGGCACGTGCATGACTAATACATAAGGTTGAAAATACATGTATGCATTACTGAATTGCAATATATATATCTATTGTACACCAATTGTAAATACATAAGAAATCATGCATAAGAAAGCCTACCATATACATTTTGCATGCACGCACGAACAAAAAACTGCAACTTGAGGTACATAACATAATTAGTAAATATGCTAAATTAAATGCATGTAGTCTGACACTAAAAAAAACATATGAAAGAGTAGATAATTGCCCAAAGACTGGTACATATATGGTAAAATTAGTATACTATTTCCAGGTTGTATTACAAATAAATGCTCTTAAAACACCTTATCAGTAACTGAGGGAAACATGTCATACTGTCCAGACGGAGCCATAACTTAATAATTTGACCAAAACCCACACATTCCTATCTTATTACAAGTTGATGCAAAGCCTCATACTGTCAATATCAGGCAGTTGCATCTCATTTTCCATCAGTCAGCATGCCCTTGATGGATAACTAAGGTACTAATCAATATCTGAGTGTGAGTCTGATTTTATACACTTTTCTCCTTTCTCCTGTTGCTGCTGTTGTCTGGTAAATGAATATAACAAGAAAAATTCAGAAAATGTCAGTACTGAGTCTATGAAAATATCAGGGAAATAAGAGCACATTCTCTATGTTCTCAAAAAAAAAAAAAAAAGCAGCATTGACATCTACATTTTTGTACCTTGAAATCAATTCTGTCTATGAGTGTTACTGTCAGTAATTAAATTGTATTTGAAATGAAGACAAACTGAGGAGCAAGTGCATCAATAGATTTCCCTGATCTGCCACTGCAGAGTTCAAACATGTGAATGCTCTTCTAAGGTGTTTATTTAATCAGCATATTTAGTATTTTGATTTTTAATCATCTTCTGTCTCAAGCATCTTTCCTACTCCTCTACAGTAGTGATGCTTCATCTAGCAATGAAGTTGCAAGATTGATCCACCATAAGTTGCAGTTTTGTCATGTCTATAAATTCTGTCATTTACTAAGATTTGCCCTAAGCTGTGAAGACGGGTGACCCTCTGTCAGTGGTTCGGGTATGGATGTTCTGTAGATAACAGTTAATCTCTCGGTTCCTGAACATAACTATCAGGTGGAAATAGAAAATGTTGTGTATTATTACAACTGTCTCTAACACAGGGCATTATTCTCTTAATTTGATCTGTGCAATATAACTTTAGTCTTCCAGTCTTCTCCTTTTTGGTCCATGTATGAAGTGTGGCCAATGTCTAAAGACCAATGCTCTGGAAAAGACCCAGACGAAAGATAAGGGTTGTAGAGATCAGAGTCTGTTTGAACTCTATGTTTTGTGTGAGTCTAGGAAGGAAGAGTACCTGTGCACAAAGCAGAAAGCAGGCAAATTCTGGTCAGATTATAATACTAGTCTGAAAATCCTTTGTATGCCTAAATAATGACAATCTTTGTTGTATCCCTGCATGTGGTTCCCTCTGCCTTGTAGCTGCAAAATTGCCAACAATCTGTCTGTGGATCATTGGCTGCAAAACCTACATTTGTGAGGCTCCCAGGGTTCATGGGAGTATATGCAAAAGCAAGCAGCTGGGCTGGCATCAACAACAGCTGTGTTCTCAAATTCTCATCCAGAAGCCTCCTACCGAAATAGGTTTCTGGAAATCTGTCTCATGACACCTGGAAGTGAATTACATCCATGGAAATCGTGGGGCGTGGACTCTTAGAAGACTAACATTGTATCTTATTGAGACATTTATCACACATTTATTTAATGCAAATAGATTGCCCATGAATTAAAGAAAATTTGGGATCAAGAGCAGAGCGAGACCTCACAATAAGGAAATCTTTCATTCTTGGCTATGCCTTCAAAAGTTATCTTCAGATGAAAACATTTAGTTTCAAGCTACTAAGTATCTCAGATTCTCATTTGATGTCACTGGACAAGTGGGGAGGACTTCTGGTGCCCCCACATTCTGGATCTAAATTATAGGTAAGAGTGCAATGCAGAGATAAGGCTGTGCTTCTGTTGGCTGCATCTGTCATCAGTGAGAATTAGTGCTTGTTTGGGACCTGAGTAAAATATCTGTTCTCCTTTCTGTGAAGTCTTTGGAATTCATACTGCAATTTCAAGACTTCTTTCATGGCCTTCTTACTATTGGATAAAAATTTTGTGTGTTTGTATCATCTTCTGCCCATGGAAGTCTGGCTGAATTATATCTCAACCACTCTGATACTCATAATATGAAAACTTCTATAAATGAAAGCTGCTTACATGTTTACATTTTGACAGCCAATATTTTATTCTGTTGTTCTTGTCTTTTGATTTGGTAGAATTTCAAAATCAATCAAACACAGGAAAACAGAACACTGATTATTAAAGAGAAATATGGATAAAAAAGGCATATCTAAGTAGAACTTATTCTCATCTCTGTCTTCTTTGTGCAAATTAAACAGTGGGTTTTGTGGTTTAATCTTTTTTGACTTTCAGTATTTAATATGCTAGAGCTAATATTAATGATATAAAGAAACCTGTACTTATAAAAGGACAAATGTGCAAAAGAGGTAAGTATTTAAAAATATTTGGATGCAGCTTTAAGTCTATGTTTTGCCATATTTAACCTCCTTTTTCACAGTTCATACTGCATATGAGCTATCTTTCAAAATTTCAAATTTAAGTTTATAATGTATATAATTATATAATTAATTTTATATATATATCTTCCTTTATCCCCCTCTTGCAGTATCAGTAATGTTTTCAGTGTCAGCCTCTGTATCTACACATGTTCTTTCCTTTCAAGACAAAATCATAGCAGAAATGGAAATTTCCAAACATGAAAGTTGCTGAGGTGTCTCTGTCCCTCCAGAGCAAGTGAATTAGAAATAATGCAATATGCAAGAGAATAACAGCAGTTTTGCAATTCAGTTCTAGACATCCTTACAGGAATTCTTCTATCTTAGAGAAGAATTGTCCAAGTTGCAAGAAAAATTTAATCTTGCTAAGCCCCTTTTAGGGTTTAGGACTCAAGTCTTCCTCAGAGCAGCACTTCACCCACTCAGCTTCCTTCAGATTTTTCCCAGAGTAATTTTAAAGACTGTGTGGGAAGGAGGATGGCAGAAAGGGGGAGGCTATAGACCATTTTAATCAATGAGCTGTGGCTCAGAGGTGACAAAGAAGAGCTTGTTAGATCCTGTTCCAGGGCTGCCTTCCTAGAAAGCAGAGTCAAGATGAAAAATTATTCAGCAGTACAGAAATTGCTAAGAAACAGGCAGGGTTTTGAGGGCAGCTTGGACAGATGTTCTGTCTTACGCTTATGCTTCCAAATGTGTTTAAAACTGTTTAGAGCTGGCAGACAAGAATGACAGGCAACATCACTTTTTTCATCTGGATTCAGGCTGAGAGGTTCTTAAAAGTACCAGTTGCGTCTTTTTTTTTTATTTTTGGGGAGGGTGGGGGGGTTGTTGATTTGTATGTTTTTGGGTTTGTGGTTTTTTTGGTTGTTTTGTTTTGGTATTTTTTTTGCCAGATTCAGCTATTGGTTTTTCTTTTAAAATGCATTGTTCATAAAACTTCATGAAAACAAATCTGCTGTCACTCTATGTTCAAGACACTGCAGCTGCTTTCTAGGAAATTTCAGAGTTCTTAGAGCTCCACTGGTTTAAGAATGACGCACTTATTAAACATATTTAGTAAAGCCAGAGATCTCACCGTCAGAAAGCTGAAGAGAAATGATCTATAGTACTGCTAAATGGCACAAAGCTCGCAAGGTCTGAGTTCTACTTCTCTACAATGGCTTTTGTTGCACTATGCTCTCAAGGGAAGTTTTCCCTCCTTCTGTTTTGTGCCTGGCTCTACTAAGAGAGAGAAAGATGTGCAAATGTTGTTTACAAGCAACTAGGATAGAAGTATACCTGGAGAAAGAAAATAAAGGAATGTCTTTAGTAGTCACAGCACTATTATGGGAAAGATTTCTGACTTGTTTTTATTTTTTTTTTAAGTCATGAGACTGGTTTGCTGTAGGATTATGTTATAAAATCATTTCCTCCTCTCCTCCAAAACTCAAGACCACCTTTAAATGAGAATTTATTTCTCTTTACTCAGTAGTCTTTGTTTGAAGTAGTATTTTTGATGATCCTTTTATCAGTAATCAGCTTTTCTAACCAGATCACTGATGCCAGTTTCTAAAATGCTGCTGAATAAAAAGTGTTTGTATTATGGGAATGAGAAATATCTTGTACTTTGTCAAGACGCAAACATTATATGTGTTGTGCAAGTATTATTAAATAATGCTATAAAGATATAATGCAAAGTAAATTTCTACTAAAGTAAATTAACAATGGGAAGTTGAAAAGTTTATGACCACATATGAATTAACCTTAACTTTGTTCTCATCTTTTTACATCAGTTTTTTATTGTTATGTTCATTCTATTTATTGATTCTTGATTAAGTTTTTTCTAAGTTGCTTTGGTTTTTTCTTTTTTCTCTTTTGTTTTTGTTAAGGTCTCTGTTTACTTCTCATGTACTATCTTTCCTTGCCTTTTCTCCTCTTCCCTACCTAATTTTTTTTCTATGCCCCTTTACTCAACATTAACAAAACTAATGATCATTCGCTTTTTCTGAAGTAATCCAGACTTTGATTTATATTTGCTTATTATCTTAGATATCTCCTTGTAATATTACTAAAGGTTGATGTACAAGTATGGAGCACAATAGATCTCACCTACATGTTCAGAAAAGTTAACAAACAAGTGAACTTAACACCACTTAAAATATACATTTCAGTATATTTTAAGATTAAACCTATATCTCCTGGTTTCAGTGTACTACAATAAACAGTTTTAAATTAAATTATAGGCAGTGAAGGAATAGTGCCCCTGTATCTCATTCAGACAGCCTGCACTATTTCAGCCATGAAAAGCTGTAGTGGCTAGTGGGAGGTAGGGAGTCATCAGACTTCCATTCTGCTCATAATTCTGACCCATTTTCTTCTGCAAGTTTTGGTGAACTAGTCAGTCCCTGTTTGAGTGTGTCTGTTTCGACATGCTTCTTTCCTCTTTTTTTTTTTTCCCCTTAAGTCCTTTGCCTAGAATAAAATTGTTGTGAGTTACTCTGTCATAAACGCAATAGCATAGAAAGCCACAACAGAGTCAATTTTCAGAGCAGTTATAGTGAGCTAGGGACATGCTTTATATTGTTTTGGGGGGCTGTGCATCACATGGATTATGAGTCGACCAATGTTGGCAAAAATAATTGACAAAGTAATCCATTATGGAAATTTTTTATAATGACTTCATTTACACAAGGGTTCACCTAAGAACACTATAGTATTTAAGGCAGAATTAACTGATGAATTTCTTTTTCACAAGAATGTTAACAGGAAGCTTCAATGTCTGCTACAAAGAGTTTGATCACACAGAAAGAATTGAAGATCTCTAGGGCATAGTTTCTTCATTGTATATATAGGTTGTATCCTGTAATGCTTATTTTTAGAGAATCATCTTCTTATTTAATAATACTTATATCGAGTGCATGCTTACAGACAATACCTGACTCCATATTTCACAATAGCATATAAAACAACCTCGAAAACAAAAAGTCCAAAACCCCATGCTCACAAAAATATAGGTTCCATAATACGTCTCCCATTTATAGGAGCTAATATTATTATTTAGGTCAATATTCCACTATTTGTTAGTATGAAATGTTTGTGCAACTCTTATAACAAAAGTAGGAAATACTGTGCATAAAAGGTGCGTCAATATGCTTTCTCAGAAATTGACCCTACTTTTTATTTTTTTTGACAAATTTATTTCACCTGCATTTTATAATGGAACATTTTGCTCAGACTTTTTTTCCCCTTCTCTTTTCCCCAGTATCATCACTAAAAAGAAGGAAATACACCTAAAATTGAACCATGAAAGCTTTTATAGTTTCTCGGGGAACAAAAATACGCATCTGAGTGTCATGTAAGACAAATGTTTTAAATTCAAAGTTGTGCTGTTAGCTGTCTTTAATTGTATTTGCAAAAGCAGGATGGAGTTTCAATAAAGACTTCCTCAGCATGTTGACAATATAAATTTTATTTTTTGCTTTATTTTTGCTGATTTTAAAACTATTTTAAAATGTCTTCAGTTATTACAAGAATTTTTATTTTAAAATGCTTTTTATCAGACTACTGCTATAAGGTAGTAATTTATTTGGAAATACTGATTTTAGCAACTTAATTATATCCAATTTTATATGAATATCAGTTTTGCTTCTTTTTTGGCACAAGATAACACCACACCGCCCTTGAAATATAGGTGTTTGCCAGCAATAGGGAGACAATTACAGCCAGGTATTTCTGTGTTAAATATTTAAGGTCTTAGGGTGGAAATGAAAACCTGGAAACATATCTGTGTCTTTCATGCAAGGAATAAGGCATGCCCATTTAAAGGAGTACTTGAACTAGTCTGCTGAAGCAGCATCTGTCTCTGTAGCATGCATCTCTTACACCCTGATTCGACTAATATCACATCTACTTGCTTTCGACTTTCCAGATTGAATAAAAAGATACATACATATCTCTGTGTGGATAAGCAACTTACAGTAGGATTTCAGAACAGAGATGGAAATCTAAACCTATGTGCTCAGAGCCAGGTGCCCTAAGTACTTCTTAGAAGCTTCCCATCAGTACCTTGCCATCCTGCTCTGCTTCGTTAAAGTTCATTATTAATAATATGCCATAAATCATGTCAGATTTGAGACAGCTGGGCTTTATTTTCACATGGACAATACTGTGTGTAAGTTATAAACACATTTAACTGAAGTAACAACCGAGCACTTCCTTAGCCATTTTAGGAGACAGTTTGCTAGCAATTGCTGGTTTTTGATCAAAGTTCACTAACAGTAATGGCTACTTAATTTATATTTAGGGGAATTTTCCATATAATATGAATAATTTTTCTTAATATGAATCTCTTACAAGTGCTGTAAGAGATTAACATTGTAAAGAATGTTAGATGTTAAGGAATATGAAGAAACAGAAATATTACGCTTATAATTATTCATATGAAAATATGAATATATGTCAAAGCAATAAAATAACCTATAAACTGGAAAAATAATAAACAGAATTGTAGCAATTGGCTAGTTCAGAAGTTCTATTATTTGAGTTATTTCTATCCTTTTTCCAATAAAATTTAGATTTTCCATCATGAATAAAATCTTAAGCTGAAAGGTCTATATGTCCTAGACTTCAAAACTGGGAAATTCCATTTCCAGCTTAAAAATGCTTTTTGATTTCTGAAGTTCAGCTGCTTTGCTTGTGCCAAATACATTTTGCTACAGCTGGACAACCCAGTGCTTATTTCCTAAACAAACATCAACAAAGCTCTTAAATGGGGTATTCTTTTGACTAAGACAAATTTCACCCACCAGAATAAAAAGAAAGGAGTCCTTAGTTTTAATCTTCCCTACATTTTTCATATAAATAAGTCATTGGAAGAAAATGCTAGAAATGTTGAAATAAAAGCTGAAAGAAAATAGTTTTGAAAATCTAGGAGGTCTAGTTCATTTTGTGGGTTTCTTTTTTATTCTGTGAAAGAGAACTGATCTGTCTTTAGCAAAAAGTATCATTAAAAAATTTGAATCCCGTAACAATTGAGAGAACAGATATGACAAAAAAGACCAACAAGAAAAGTGGATAGACCCCTGCAATAATAAAAATAATAAACAGCTTTCATTTGGAGGATGACTTCTTTCTAGAAGGTTTTTGTTAATTTTAAACTTTATTTGTCTCTAGCCATTCTGGCTTTTCTTATTTCATACAAGCACAAAACCCCTTATTTTCTTCTGGGAGAATAACCTAAGTAAATATGTTCCCTTGGAAAGTTGGCACTACTAATGCATTTTAGATAATTTACATTAATTGATTGATTGTAGGTGCTAAACAAAACATTTCATTTTAAATTTGATGCATGGTGCTAAAAGATAGGCCTGTCAGACCAAGAATTCTCTAGGTGAGGTAATTATATTTCAGTGTTAATTGTCTTTAAATTTCTTATTCATCCAAACAAAAGCTAAACTCCGAGTACGAATATTTTTCCTGAATCACTTCATAACATTATTGTTAAAAAGCTTTTATAAAATGATGTGTATTGCAGAGCAAATACATATATTTTAACTGAATGACAAAACATACTTTAAAACAAATAAATTACATTAATCAGTGTACTTCATATTTAAAGGTATATGTGTGCAGGATTTTAGTAGAGAAACTAGGATACTAACTAGTGCTTTCAAGGCACTGACAGGGAAAAACAGTTCAGTGTGCTAAAAAAATACTCCATCCTAAAGTAAGGAGTAGCCCATTTTCATGTCTGTGAGTACACGTTTTGCTTTTGTATTTCCAATTGAATCAAGAGACTTAATGTATGCTGCAGAGAACCAAGGAGAAAGGACAAGAAAATTCCAGCCTAACGGAGGTTGCAGCACCCTGGAGATATAATAGTTATGAAGGATAGTGCCAGAGGGATTGGTATTAGTCACATCATTGCAGCTCTTAGCATATTAAGCCTTAAGTGGTAGGAAATGTAAAGACTGGGTTTTCTGATGGAAGTATGGAAATGGTCAACTTCTGATTCGCAGTGGAAACATGTAACAGATTTGAGATGTTGATATTCTGTAGGACCTGTTATCTTGCTAATAATTTCTAGATGATATTCCTTGCAAATTTGGATTCTGCAGGTGACACATGACACTGGCAACCTATGGCAATTTAATTAATTGTTGTTCCTCTATACCCTCCAAAGTTATAACAGAGGATCTCACTGTGCTGCTGAAGTCAATGCATGATGTACAGTACTTTAGCTTTGTGAAAATGTGGAACTGGGAAAACTTGCATCCTGACTCAGCTTACTTGCACTCAGCTTATTGGACTGCATTTAAGGATATCAAAGATTTTTTTCATAAAACTCTGCACATTGAGAGCAGTGGAAAAGATCTATGTACATTCAAGCTTTCCACAAACTTCTCTTCAGCGCAGATCACTGTACTGGCAGTAATAAATATGTACTTATGACAATATGCATATTCATGTAGGCATATGTAAAAGGAGCAGTTTCAAAGCAGAAGTAGACAATGGAGAAGTATTTGATGCTATTTACTTGACGTAATAATGAAGAACAAAAAAAGAAGTTTCGCTATGCTCTGCTGCCCGGGGTGCCAAGGCCGCGCCAGTCAAAGGCAATCTCTCTGGGGACCTTCTCTGATCCCCAGAACCCCATCGCAGCCACAGAGAGCGGAGCCGATAGCAGCGTGAAGAGCAGGTGGCTATCGCACAGAGAAGCCAAGCAGGGAAGACTCAGTAGCTCTGTATACCAACTAAGATTTATTGAGCTGATGGGGAGAGACTGAGTCAGGCCACCGGGAGTTTCACACAGAAAGACCAAACCTCCTATGCTCTGCTCCAAGTGATCCCCCGCATACAGGTGACAGGGGGTTTCATACCCCCAGGGTCCCAGGCGTGGGGGCACAAACATGACCAATTGGGAAAGCCCAAGGGTGTGGTCCAGGGGTGAGGGACAGGTTACACAGCAAACGGGAGAACAGGGGAATGGGGTCACACCTGTGGGGCCAATGCATAGCCAAATGACAGAGACCTTTCTAGAACTTGGGGCAGGGGTGAAAGGAGAATGACAGGGGAGAGAGAGATCCTCTCACTTGACCAGGGGAGGGGACAGATAATTGACAGGGAGAGCATACAGGGTCCAAACAGGGGTACATGGAACAAACCAAAATACAATTAACCAATAAAACCCACTGCATCAAAGAAGAAATAAATAAATACATTTAGTATAGTATTAACAAATAAATGCTTTTAGAGGATAAACTATTTGATGACGTTCAGAAAGCAAGGACTTAAACTGGACAAGAGAAATAAAAACCAACATTACACTCATGAAATTGAAATAGACCAAATCATGTTCATCCTTATGAACCCTTATGAAACTCTCCTCTGTGGCTTATCTATATGACAGAACCAAATGGGCCCTGCCAGAAAGGAAAACTTTCAATTCCACCACATCTTTTCAGCAGTGGAATATTATGTCTGTACTTTGGTCACAGTCAAATGATACTTAGTGATACTGTAGATAAAATGTTAAATACACTTACACAAACACAAGAAAGACTTTTTCAAGAGTATTAAATGCACTCTGTTAAAGAGACCACCTTTGAGCACAATATGTGCTTTCCATTCTGCATTAGGGATGAACAGATGCTGCAGCCATAAATAACACCATAACCTGTGCCTTGCTCTTTTTTGATACTTTACTTGTCTTGAATTTGATTAAAGATACTGTTCACAGTAGCCTTAAAATCTCTGGAAAAGGAAAGAATTTGGGAAGGATATAAAAGGATTCTTTTTGCAAATAGATTCAAAAAGATATATTTTGTACCACTGCAAAGAATCACAAAATCACAGAGTCACAGAATGATTTTGGTTGGAAAAGACCTTTGAGGTCAGCAAGGTCAAACTTTGACTGATCACCACTTTGTCGACTACACCATAACACTAAGTGACACATCCAGTCATTTAGTGAACACTTCCATGCCTTGTCTTAAAAGAAAATAAAATTCCACAAAAGCTTATTCTTAAGGAAAAGAAAAAGAAAAGAAATAAA
>WEKY01044957.1:57510-69762 GCA_013390045.1 Picathartes gymnocephalus | reverse complement strand
GACACTTTTCCCACACCGACAGCCCAGGCAGTGCTTTTGGATATTTGCAGAGAGAGCTTTTTCCCACTGCTGGCTCAGGTATTTTCACTGAACAGGTATTTAAATGCTTTGGGAAGTTTTTTTTTTTCTGCTGGAGCTGTTCAGGGTTCTTAACTTGCATTTCCTCGTGGCATCACCTCATTAATCCTCCAGCAAGTTCTCCTGCAAAACCAGAGGAACTGCACACTTTTATTTTTCAGGAGTAAAACAGAGAAGGGAATTAATTCATACAGCCATTTGTAGGTGTTATATTTCAAACAGAAAAAGTCAAGAAAATACTTTTTCATTTCTTTTTTCCTTTTTGCTCTTCCCTCTTGGCAAATCAAAAGGAATGTGTGATCCTTGGCCTTCCCCCCGGCCTTCCTCTCCTTTTGAAGGTTTCTACCATGTTCCAGTCTGGAACTATTCATTTAACAGGTTTCCTAGTCCTCTGTCAGAATTGAAAAGTTGTAAATACATGAATGTCTTTAGCAACTGTATTTCACACCCAAAATGAGCATTTCCTGAGCTACTCAGTGGGGAAAAAGAAAGTGTTAATAAAGCCTCATTTGGAGTAATGAACATTGCTCTGGAGCTGGTTTGGTTTTTTTTTATTTCTTTAAGAAGAGTATGATTATGTTCAAGCAAATTTCAAACTGAAATTGCACCGAGCTGCAGTTGAAACATCAACTGGGAAACTGGGGAAATGATTGGATTTTTCTGCTTATTATTATTTTTAATTATTTTGCAGATTTTTCAGTGTTCTATTTTTGAAGTGGCTGTTTGTCCAGGAAAAAAAAAATCACTAGAACATATGTGAGTTTTAGTGGGGTTTCTAACGAATGAAAAAAAATATTTTTCTTGGAAAATGTCTCTGCTTCCCTCAGGAATGAGAAATTCTGATGCTCTTGGACCAAAGGAGGTGACCTGAGCCCCATCACCCCACACGTTAAGGAAGGGAGGGGTTCAGTTCAGTGTTCCACCTCACACTGGGGTGTGGGCACTTGCTTTCCCTGGCTCTGTCTTCTCCCTTTTTGAGGTCTGAGCAGCAGGAAAACCTTCCTGGTCAAAGCAGGGAAGCTGCATGGAATTCCTCCATCCCCACAGCCACAGCCAGAGGAACAATGTGGAGGCTGCCCTGGTGTCCCCTCTCGGGCTGAGGACAAGCTGCAGCCTCCCCCTCTGGGCAAGGAGAAGCTGTCAAGAAATCAGTGCAATGAAAGCATCATTTCTTCCTAAGTTTGAAGAGGAAAAAAAAATGGGGGGTTTGGGGACGTGGGAAGTCCAGGCACAGACAACCCCCAGTGCCCATCCCTCCAGGGAGGCTTTCCCCGCCTTTCCGTAATTCCTTTGGGACAGCCAGGACCGACAAGGGTTGCACTGGGAAAAACTGCCCCGAAAAGGTCCTAGAGATCCTGTGGAGAGAGGGGAACCACTGTTCCCTGGTGCCTCATTTGTCAGATCTGGGCTCTCTCCTCGCTGGGTGGGTGCTGAGAGGAGCAGAGTGAAGAAAAGCCGCTCCTTCCGCTCCCCCTCTGAGAGTCATCCGCTCCCTTTCTTTGCAAATGAGTCAGGTATTGATCAGTCAGCTGGAAAAATATCCCATTGTTGCTCCTGTTAGCCCTATCCCCAAAAGCCGCTCCCCAGAGCTCCAGACAACAGATTCAGCAAAGGCAGTGAAAGAAAGGATTGTCTGGGTAGGTCCGTGGAGGAATCACTGGACAGAGAAAGCACATAAAATATGCTGATTAAAAGAAATGCACTTGTGAGAGTGAAACTGGTCCCACTGGGAACTGGAGCACAGCTTTGGTGTGTGTTCCTCGAGTCCGACTGCTGTGCAGGACCCCACCCTGCACAAGCCCACGGCAAGAGATGCTCTCCAACTCCCAAAGCAGCCACGGACACACGGCAGGAGAACTGTGGCTGCCACTTGCCGTGAGCAGGGAAGTGACTGCTCAGAGCAGCCAGCCCCTGCTGCCCTGGAGGAGCTGCTGGGATGTGCATCCCTCCTGCCGAGCTCGGGCACCAGCCTGCACTGTTTGCATCACCGCTTTAGTCAGGAGTTGTGGCTCCTGATTCTAAGGAGGGACAGGAGGAGGGTCTGGTTCTGCCCTATCAGCTCCTTGTGAGAGCGCAAGAGCTGTGAATTGAAATCTGGGGCGGTTGTGTTTAGGAACTTTTCCTCTTGCTCCTCTTTACTGCTTTCAGATCTGTTCTTATGGGACCCTCTTGTTGCTGAACTTCTGGAATAACAGTCTCTGAAACGGAGCTGACAGGAGAGTAGGAGAGTTCCTCATTAGCATTTAGGATCAAATAAACCCAAACCAAATCCCAGTAACTGTGGTTGCTGTGGAACCTTTCCAGGAATATCTGCATTCTCCCAAGGACCCTGGAGTGTCTCAGCACCTGTAGGGTCTGTAACTCATTGCCAGGCGGGTTTGACTTGCCATGGCTTGCAGTAATTCTGAGGTTTCCAAAGAGAAAAGGGAATTTGAGTGGTGTAATGACCCCAGTCTCCCTGTACCCTCTGTATATTCATTCAGGGGATACCTTAAAATGAAAACACAGAAGCTGGACAGACATCACCAGAAATGGAGGAAGAATCATGGCTGATACCCCGTTATATGTTTGCCTTGGTGTCCATAAGATCGCTCAGAAAAAATTGATGTGACAACTTTGCTTTCTGTAATATGAATCCCTGAAGAGGGGGGAAGAAGCAAAGTGCACTGAGAAAGAAAATGTGCTGAGAAATGAGAATTATGGATTCATGGAATGGTTTAGGGTGGAAGGGACCTTAAAGCTCGATCCCATTCCACCTCTGCCATGGGCAGGGACACCTTCCACTGTCCCAGGTTATTCCAAGCCCCATCCAGCCTGGCCTTGGACAGTTGATTTGTTTAAGATTTGCCATAACGATTTTGGCTCCCAAGATGGAAATGAAGTTCTAATGAAAAACCTCCGTGAAATGCAGCAGGAGCTGAACATCACAGAGAAGACCCCAAGAACGAGCAGAATCAGGATGAAATAGTTCAAAATCTGAAGTCAAGAACCTGCAAGTAAAAGTTTCCTTGAAAAGAGCACTTGATAAACCCTTTCTGTGCCGGACAGGATTCCCAGCGGGGGCAGTGTGGACTGGTGATGGGCCCCGTGGGCTGAGGGGCAGCACCGCTGCTCCCACGGAAATGCTGGAGGCCCCATGCCCGGGGCAGGATGTGCCTTAAAGCACCTGAGCCTCAGAGAAACCAAACAACCACTGCTGGAGCCTTCAGACTCATCAGCCCTCGTGAAGTGCCGAGGAGGAAGGACTATTTTGGGAGAAATCCCCGGGTTAGACAGACCCAACAGCGTGCTGTCCCTGCCAGGATGTGACACAGTGTCTGCTCCAGCTTCCGATCCCTGAGATGGAACCACTTCTCCTAAATCCACTTAAGATGTGCAAACAGCCCTGTCAACAGCAGCTCGCCAAGCTGTGTGGCTTTCTCTGGGCTGCAGTAGCCTTGGTAACTCTCAGGGAAAAAAATAACCTAATTTTCTCTTTCATCCATAAGCTGAACCCTTTAATTTGCTTTCAAGTGAATTAAACATAAGCCTCCATTTTTCTAATTCCTTTGTCCTAATTTAAAAGTACTGACATTTATTAAAGGAGTTTTCTAGATTCCCCATTTGCAACTCATTGTTTTAGTATTTTTTTAAATAAACCAGAGAGTGATGTTTTTATTGCTGAAATGCTTTCCTTCCCTCCTCCTTCTGTTAATAACAAGGGGATATTGTGTTCATTTCTAAACTTTCTCTAATAACCCAGAGAGCAGCCTGTGCCCTGCTGTGTTGTCCAGGTGACCACGGTTCGTAAGTGACATTTGCCACCATTGTCTTGGGTAATGCAGGAGCGTCTTGGAGGGCACAGAGCCTCGCTCAGCTGTCCCGAGTGCACCTTCGAGCCCTCGATACTCAGCACCCCCGTGGCCCACAGCTCATCCCGTGAAGTCATTAGCGGCACCACGTGCTGGAGAGCAACCCCAGGGCTATGAAAGCAGCGATACAGCAGCACCAATTTATTTGTATTTTCAGAAACAGCAGCTGCTTGAACAACTTCCACCCTGAAATGTGGCTTGGGCGCCTTTGATCCTCTGAAAAAGAAATTTCCCTTGTTCAGTGTTTGCACAACATCACACACATAGAAACCCTCCTCTCGGAGTCAGCAGGAGCATAAACACAGCACAAAATACAGCCTGGGGCAAAGAATCACCTTCCCCGTGGGGGACCCTCTTGGAAAGCCTGTGCTTTTGCTTTCCGAGCTTGTTTTTCTTTTCGGGTGGTTGGAGTGGTCTCAAGGCTGATGGGCAGCCCTGGGGAGCCAAGTCCTCTCTTTGCCCACTGCAGTGCAGGGCTGCCCCTGGAAACGTTTCCCACGCGGCTCTGCTGGCACGCCCAGAGCTTTCTCAGAAGGACAAGGGGACGAAGTTCACCCATCAGGAGATGACAGCTCTTCTCCAGACCGTGTTATTCATTCCAGCACCAGGCTGTTTTTCAGTGGCTCATGACAAATCTCCATTTCCCCTCAGAATTATGGGTTGTATTTTCCTTTGCTTTCTGACCCTGATAGCCCTTCCACCGTGCATTAAGTTATCTCAGAGCATCTGATCTTCTGTCAGTGTTAATCTTGGGCCTTGGCATTTGGGGAGGAATGATGGGAAGTATTTAGCACCAGACCTAATTCCACACCCTTTCCTGACTTGGTCCAGTCAAGGTCAAATCCTGAGGCTTCCACTCTAACAACACTCCCGTCTGCTTAGAGACCTCCCTGTCTGCACTGACAACTAAGGAGATCACCATTAAAATAAAAATTATATAAAAGTAGAATTATATTTTTAAAACCTGGGGAACATAGGGTTGTACTTAGCTCAGGAGGAGGACTAGGTGTGAGCAGAAGTTACATTGTATGTGGGGAGGAATGAAATTGGAAACAAGTTTAAACTGAGGTTTTCTTATCGTTTTGGTGAGATTTGGAAGTATTTCCCTAAAAGCTTCTCCCTCTTCTGTCTGGCCCAGCGTGGGGCACAGCCTTGTCCTCCTGCAGGCACTGCGGGCTCTCCGTGTCCAGCCTTGCTCACGGTGCCTCCTGCCCTGGATGGAAGGATAACTGGAGTTAGAGCAGTGGCACTGCTCTCAGGGGAGAGGTCAAAGCCGGGAGGAAAGGCAGCTGCCCCCAGCAAGGACCTCCCTCCATAAAGTGGGGAAAAGGGACCAAGAGCAAACCTGGAATGACAGAATCGTTTAGGGTGGAAAAACTCTCCAAGACCATCCAGTCCAAATATTGTCCAGCCTGCCAGGGCCACCACTGCCCGTGTCCCCCAGTGCCACCTCCACAGGGCTTTGAAATCCCTCCAGGGATGGGGATCCACCCCTGCCCTGGCCAGTTCCAATACTTTACCATCCTTTCCAGGAAGAAATTTTCCCAATATCCAACTTAAATCTCCCCTGGCCCAGCCTGAGGCCGTTCCCTCTCCTCCTGTCCCTGTTCCCTGGGATCAGATCCCAAATCCCACCTGGTTCCAACCTGTCAGGGAGTTGTGCAGAGCCACAAGGTCCCCCCTGAGCCTCCTTTTCTCCAGGCTGAGCCCCTTTCCCAGCTCCCTCAGGAATTCTCCAGCCCTTTCCCAGCTCCCCCAGGAATTCTCAGCCCTTTCCCAGCTCCCTCAGGAATTCTCCAGCCCCTTTCCCAGCTCCCTCAGGAATTCTCCAGCCCCTTTCCCAGCTCCCTCAGCCGCTCCGGGGCTCCAGCCCCTTCCCCTACTTTCCTGATTTCCAGTGGCAGTAGCTTGGGTACAACCCCTCAGTGCAGAGAGTGGAAGAAGAGCTGAGCATGGGGCCTTTGATTTCCCTTTGATTTCTGTCACTCCATTGCTCCTGAACCCATCTCTGTTGCCTATTGTGAGGAATTGAACTTTAAGAGGAAAAAACACCACATAGATTTTCAGTGAACATCTGTCCTTCATTCCCTGGTGGACACTTTCTGTTGAAATTCTTACAAATAAGAAAGTTTTCTTTATGGATTTAGAAAACACCCTTTTAAAAGTAAAGTAAGGTTTCAGTCTCTTCTGGCAGCAATTAAGAATACAGGGTATTGTGCCTTTGAAAACTGAGCCTCTTATTTAACTGTCTAAATAGAGATTTGATTTTCCTGCTTTTGGCACCTAAGCTTGAAAATTTTCTTCTTACAGATGAAAACAGAACATTATAGAAATTGCGTCTGTGGCATTTTTATTCTGCTTTGTGAGAGAGAAAAAAATGAGGAAGATAATTTATCAGCATTTGCACCTCTTATTCTAACCCGTTTGAACCAAAATCCCTCATAAATGTCAGCTCTGGATCGCTCTGGGTATTCCCTAAAGGCTGATTTCAGTGCAGACCCAGAGGCAGCCAAGCCATGGAAGCAGGCGCTGCTTCCCTCAGCTCACGTCCCAGTGACCCCTCAGCAGCGGTGTGCAGCAGATTCAGAGCAAGAAATAAGGAAAGATCTCTAAGATCACCCAGTCCAAGCATCCCCCAGCAGTGCCCCGTGTCCCCAGGTGCCACCTCCAGAGGGCTGTGAAGTCCCTCCAGGGATCCTAGCGGCCTTTTCCAACCTCCCAGATTCCATGAAGCCCTCCTGCCCTATCGTGTCCCCAGTCCTTCGGGGCAGGCTCCAACTCTGTCTCCAGGACGTGCCTAACAAGGCGTTGATCTCAGTGGGGTCTTCAGACACTTCTGGAATCCAGGTGAAAAACCAAGTGCAAAGAGGAGCGTGGTGTGATCCAGCTCTGCATGCCCTCGGCCTCTCGCCTTTCCTCCATCCCTTGTGCACCCCGGGGCACTTCTTTCATGGGAAAGGACATTCTTAGGCTCTGCTTCACATGCCAGGAGCTCGGGCTGGAGGAGCAGCGGCCCCTCGGGGGCTCTCACTGCAGCAGGGGCTCCAAGTGGGGGATCTCCTTCGCAGCCCAGGTTTGCCGAGGGCTGCTGAGGATGGGATGGGGATGTGCACAGGAGCCAGGGGAGGCCGCCTTCACCAGCTCCGGTGCCAGTGGGGAGCACAGTGGCGGCGGCTGCCTCTGGTCAGAGCGTTCCCGAGTGTGTGTGTTGTGCTGGGCTTTATTCCCAGACGCTGATTGCATTACGGAAAATCCTGCACGGAAGAAGGACACGCAAGCCCAGAGGGAAAGGCCTCCGGTGCTGGAGGGGCTGCAAGCACGGCAGGGACGGAGGGCGAGGGGGTCCTCAGAAGCGTTTCCATGTTTGTGGTTAACTGGACAGGTCGTGAAACGTGGGCTTGCCCAAACCTTCGGAGGCTGCAGTGCCCCTTCCCAGCCGTGCTTTCGTGCCACCAGGAGCTCCCATGCGTGGAGCTGCGGGGCCCCGGTGCGCTGCCTGACAAAACCCGTGTGTCCCCAGAGCCGGTGGGTCCCTGTCATTACCACAATCTGCTGTCGATTAGATCGGATAGCTCTGCTATCGCTGTTAATAACAACTAATTAGCGAGGCTTTCACAGCGAGTGCTTCGGGAAGGGAAGGGCTTTGTCCTTAACTTCTCATAAAGGCTCTATTTTAAATCAGAGGGAGGCTCTGGCTTCAAGGGCACCGGTACTCAGTGACTTCCAGTCCCTTGCATTGTAATGGAAATGCTCCACAAATTTCTCCCCAAACCAGCAGGAAAACAGGAGCTAGGATGGGAAATGTAGCAAGGCTCAGGAAGTCCTGGAGACATGCGGGACAGGTGGAGGAGGATGGGATGAGAAGGTGGAATAAAAGGGCGAAGAATTATCTTTTCTTCCCAAAACGGAGAGGCTGGAGCTGTGTCAGGGAGGTTTAGGTGGAAAACACCCAGAGGGTGCTGGGCACTGCCCAGGCTCCCCAGGGAATGGGCACATTCCCAACTCTGCCCCAGCTCCAGGAGTGTTTGGACACCAGGGATGGCCAGGGTGAGATTGTTGGGGGGTCTGTGCAGGGCCAGGAGCTGCACTGGATGATCCTGTGGGTCCCTTCCAACTCAGGATATTCTGTGATTCTATGCTAAGTACAAAACTCCCCTCACAGCTCAAAAGGTTTGTTGGAAGATGACAAAGGTTGCCACTGAGGAGTGAAGGATGATTTCAGTTTTAATAATGAAACAAGAACACGTTGCCCACAGTCATTTTAGGCTTTTTTTTTTTTTCCTGATGGGAACCTGTTCAATTAAAAGGAAAAAACCCCCTCACATTTCTCTTTCCTAATCCTATGATTTCCTCCATGACTCAAACCCACCATAAACCAGAGCCTATTTAGCTGCCTTGTCAGGAGAGCAGAGCACTGGGAAGGTGCTGGTTGCTCATCCCATCCCCTGACATGGGTGACTTTGCAATGGGAAAGCTCAAGAACTCCCTTGAGTTTTGCTTTGGAGGTTCAGACTCTCAGTGCTGCTGCAGCAGCGGCACGGATTGAGAAGATGGAGATGCTCAGAGGAAAAGGTAGCAAATAAATACACCCCTGGATCCTTTTCTTTCATGTGAAAGAGCATCATTAGGCTCTGTTTCATGGCACAGCTGGATGAGAAGTGGCCCTCTCCTCTCACAAGCCATTATTGGACTAGAAGCAAGGCTACCAAAATAAAAATCCTTCCATGCTCTGATCCGTGCAGAATCCGGCCCCTTTGCTCCTAGGAAGCCAAACCCCTCCTTGACCCATCCTCGGTGCTTATTGGGTGAAACTCCTCCTTATGAATTGCAGTGAGGACCTCAATCGCTCTGGCAGTCAGTGCCTTTGCCTTCCAATATTTGTCAAAATTTCTAATCTTTACAGTCTCTCTTTTAATTAGAGCAGCAGCAATTTCGTGAGGTGATAGATGGTCCTGTGAGGACTTTGCTGAGGTGGCCTCACGCTGCTGCAGGTTCAGGAGGTGAATCTGGACTTGGTCTATGCTGCCACTCCTGGGGGTTTGGCATCTGCTTTCATTTGTAAGACAAAAGAAGGGCTGGTCCTAAAAGCTTCCCTAATGGATGTCTGGTACTTTGCAAAGGGAAATGGTTGTGTTAAAGGTGCCACAGGGGATGAGCTTTGGTTCTGTCCTTTAATCTTCCTCCTTTTCCCTTTCCCTTAAATCTGCTGCCGCTGTCACCTGCAGAGGACTTTCTGCAGCAATGTCACATCCAGGAAGGTTCGTTTTCTAATGCTCCAAGCACTGGCCTGGCGTTCACCCCTTTGCTTTGGCACGCAGGGATTAAGGTGCTTGGAACTGCCACTGCTGCTCCCACAGCCTGCCTCAGTTTCCCCAACTAAAAAACCAGTAGTGCTTAGGAGAGGCGCCAGGGACCTGAGAGTTACTGGGGGGTAAGAAACCACTGCATGGAACGTGCTTTTGCAGGAACACAAACACATCTTCTGTGCACCTGTGCTCCTGTTTTTAAACCCTTCTGCCACCCAGGATTCATTGTCCGTGTTCCTGTCACACGTCCCTGCTGGCAGCACACCCAGATGTTTGTGGGAGAGGCAGATGTTGGCAGTCCCTGTGGGCGTTGAGACAACTGGCAGCAAAAGGCCCCATTGGCAGGGCTGTTCCCATTGGCAGGGCTGTTCCCTCCTCACAGGGCTCAGTCCTGCCCCGTCCTGTCTCAGGCTGTGCCTCGGGATGTGCCTTCCCTGCTGAGCATGGGACACAGGGCTGCAACTCCAAATCTGTGGCAGGCTGACTGCGGGGGGCAGGCACTGACATTTCCCTCAGAGCCACAGGGGAGAGACAGGGGTTTAGGGTTCAACTCCTCTTGTCTCCGGTTGTGTCAACATCTGCTCACGTGAAGTGTGTCTTCTTAGCTCCACTGGCTGTGAAGAGCGACAGCTGTGAGCAGGTACCTGCCTTGGAGACATCCAGAGGCTGGTCACGGCACCATCCCCTGGCTCTGGAACGGCAGCTGCTCTCTCTGTTAAACTAATGCCCCATAACAAGTCAGCAGCAGCAGTGTTTGAGTCCAGGGCTGTTTGTCCCTCTCCTGCCAGGCAAATCCCTCTGCACAAGTTATTTCTGAGGTGTTCCACTGCTTCTGGTCTCAGTCTCAAAACACCGGGTCCCTGCAAAAATGAACAAGGCTGCTGTATGGCCTGCCCACAAAGGGCTGGGAAAAAACAGTGGCTTCAACAGGAATGGAGATTTCACAGAATCACAGAACAGTTTGGGTTGGGGGGAACCTTAAAAACCATCTCGTTCCACCCCCTGCCACGGGCAGGGAACCTTCCACAGGAAAACGCAAGGCTACGGCTCCATGGGAGCTGGTTTCCAGCATGAATTTAACATATTTACAGACCTCCCTCCTTCTGAAAACCAGCAGCCCAGACGGCTGTCCCTGTTGCTACAGCACAAACCAGGGTGGGCTGGATGGAGACGGAGCTCTGCCCCGAGCAGATGGGCAGATGTTCCACCTGCAGAGGCAGCAGCAGCAGCCAAAGCTGTTCCCCGTGTGGCAGGCGGGAGGAGAGATTTCCTGGGGTAAAGTGCTCCTCCGTCCATGCCTTCAATGGCAGACTACAAAGAGAGTGATTTCAGGAGCTGGGGTTTGATACCACCATGTGCCCTATTGCCCATCTCCTGGGCGTGTTGTGTCTGTGGGTGCACCAGGCTCCCAGGACGCTGCCAAAGGACAGTGAGAGCTCCCTGTGGCTGCTTCCTCTTCTCTCATTCTGGGCCAGGCCCTTGCTAGAACTGCACCCATGGCCAGGGAAGAGCTGCCCTCGCTGCTGGAACGGGGCTTGGAGCAAAGGCACAAGGACAGCGTCTCCAGCTTCACCCGCGGCAGCGCCGTGGGACCATGGCTGCGGTCACAGCGTGCAGAATCCTGCAGGAGAAGGGTTTCAAAGTGCCAGAGGAGGGCTGGATGGGATGTCAGGATAAGTTCTTCCCTGTGAGGTGGGCAGGCCCTGGCACAGAGCAGCTGTGGCTGCCCCTGGATCCCTGGCAGTGCCCAAAGCCAGGTTGGACACTGGGGCTGGGAGCCGCCTGGGACAGTGGGAGGTGTCTCTGCCCATGGAATGGGATGGGATGGGATTTAAGGTCCCTTCCCAAACCCAGACTGTGGTTCTGTGATGCCCAAAGCCCTGGAAGACACTGAAGCTGTTCTCTGTGGGGACAGCTGGGGGCTGTGGGGTCTGGAGGCCGTGCTGACCCGTGAAGGTGCCTCCAGCAGCAGCGTGAGCAGCACTGCCAGCCCAGCTCAGCTCTGTGCTGGGAAGAGATTCATTTCCCTTGGATTGGGTCAGAGGTTGGCCTGGATGGTTTTGGAGGCCCTTTCCAACCTTAGGGGTTCTGTGATTCTCTTTAACAACGTCTTGGGATGGTACAAACCAGCAGGGAACCGAGTTCCATTCCCATTTGGATTTGGTGGGGATCACCTGCTGCACCTGAGGTCTTGCTGGGACCGGGTCCCTGCCTGGCCCCCAGTGAACCCAGTTTGACTCTTGTGGTGTGGCAGGGAGAAGCTGGAGCAAACCCACAAAGCCATCCTAGAGCAGACAACCTTCCCGTGCACGTTCCTCCTGTCACACGCTTGTCCTCCCTTTTGCTAACCAGCAACGAAAAACCAAATTTCAACACAGAAATGCACTGCTCAAGTTGGATTTGTGCTGATGGAATGTTCTGGTGCCTTTGATGCTCTTTGAAGCATCATTGCAGCATAGGAGGGAGGTGCTTCCAGCAGAATTCAGACCCAAGCTTCGAATCAAGTTACGTTTCAAAGTGCTCAGATCTTGTCTTGAATTAGGAGGGATTTGGATCTGCCCTTGGCAGCTGTCTCGACAGTTTGGAGAATTCAGAGCCAGAAATTGGCATCGATATCAAAGGGTGTTTTTCACACCTCTCCAGGGCCTTGATGTTGGTGTCATCCTTTGGTTCATTATCTCAGAGGGTGTAAGAACAGCCCAGAGGAAGGTTTGAACTGAAACTTTTGAGACCACTTCCAAGTTTTCTAAGATATTCCAAGACTTTAACCTTACCAGCCTTTAAGGTGGATGTGGTTAGCAAATGTTTTTTTCTTTCCTGAAAACAGAGATAAAATCAAAACAGAAGAGCTTCTGTTCTTTAAAGGATAAAAAAAAAATCAACCTTTCACTGAACCCAGTGTTTTGTGAGGTTTTGGCAAAAAAAGCTTCCCCAGGTTCAGTCTTCAATGAGCAACGTGAGTATTTTCAAAGGAAGCAGGCACTTTCCACACACATACACATACCAAAAAAAAAAAA
>WEKY01044957.1:2129-44012 GCA_013390045.1 Picathartes gymnocephalus | reverse complement strand
CAGCAGCTGCGACCCTCCCCAGCCCATCCCATCCCATCCCATCCCATCCCATCCCATCCCATCCCATCCCATCCCATCCCATCCCTGACTGCCTTTGGAGCCCACCCGGGCTTGTCCTGGGCAGTCAGGCAGTGCTGATGCACCGAGGGCTCTTCCCGAGGCCTCCAGGGGACTCAGAGCCCCCAAACCATGGTCCCAGAGCCCAGCAGGCTGCAGAGGAGGAGGATCCTTGGCTCTGTTTTCATGCTGAAGATCTTCCCAGGCTTTCTGGGCTCTGTCTGCCCTTTCTGAGGGCTCTTTCTGGGTGGTCCCTGCCCAAACCCCATCCCAAAACGGGGCTTACAGAGGCTCCTGCAGGAAAGCACTGCCTTGTGCAGGGGCTGTCTCCAAACACAGCCCTGCAGAAGCTTTGCCCTCAGCCCTGAGAGGGCCCAAAGCTGTGACCTTGATGAACCATTGTCACCAGATCAGCTGTGCCAAAAATGTGATTTACACCACGAAACAAATGCTGGGAGCCTTAAGGTGGGCAGTGCTGTAGGTGGGACATCTTTCCACCGCCAGTGATTTATCAGATCCCACCAGCACCTTGTTTGCTAGGATTTAAGAACTGCTGCTCCACTCCGTACTGACCACAGCCTTGGTCATGGGATCCCAGGCTGTCCCTCAGCTCTCCTTAGGGACAGATCCAACTTTGACACCCTACTGCCATTCCCTGGGTGTGCCCTGCAGCCCATAAAGGGTTACTGTGCAGCCAAGGAGCTCGTGGTGGGGCAAGGGCAGACAAGGAAATCATTAATCACAAGGAAAAATGTGAGGAATGTCACCCTCTGCAAAATCAAGCCCTTGTTATCGGTTTGAAAGACAACCATTCTGGAGAGGCCTGGGGTTTGCTTCCTGCCCAGGCCTCCATCACCAGTGGCACAGGGCACATTTACCTCTGTCCCTGCAGGCTGGGGACTGACAGGGTCCCTGGTCACCCCCCAAGCACAGGGTCAGAGACCTCCCTGCCCTGCCAGGTGTCCTGGGACCCTGCAGGGCTGCAGGAACGTGGAGCCCAAACACCAGGGGCACAGCCCTGCAGGGCAAGCAGCACCGTGGTGGGAGGACTGCCTTCTGCAGGGACTGGGCACAGGCAGGGAGCCGGAAGGACTGAGGAGAGCCTTTGTTCCATGGGACACGTGGAAGAGCAGAAGTGGCAGAGCAATGGTGAGGAGTTGGTGGCGTGGTGGGGCAGCTCCTGTGGGAAGGAACAGAATTCCCAAGGGCCAGAAGGAAGGTCACACCTGTTCTGAGTCAGCTCCAAAGGCTTCCCTTCCCTGAAATCCAGTCAGTTCTCCCTTATTTTGAGTTATTTTGGTTGATGGGAGCATCCCTGCAATACAAGTAGCTACAACAACAAGGACAATACAGGTGTCCTCTAAGGGAAAGAAGGATAACCCTGAAAAACTTCCAGGCCTGTAGAGGACCTTCAAAGGGTCATGGAAGCACAGAATTGTTTGGGTGGGAAGGGGCTTTTAAAGGCCCTGCTATGGGCAGGGACAACACTGAACCAGCCTGGCCTTGGACACTTCCAGGGCTGGGGCAGCCACGTGTTCTCAGGGAGAATAGGAACTACACAGTTCCCAGCACATTCCACCTCTAATTCCAGTCAGTTCTACACCTCTGTCCCACGTGTCCAAAGACAATCTCAGATCTGCTCCTCCTGAGCGCTGCAGCTCCTGCAGCCCGCGAGGTGCTCCTGGCTGGGCTCCTGCAGTGGTGGCTGCTGCAGTGGTGGCTGCTGCAGTGGTGGCTGCTGCAGCTGTCCCTGCAGGAGGATAAGGATGGATGGCCCAAAGGGGAGCTCTCCCTGTGGCCATGCCTCTCTGTCCTTTCCAACTGCTGCAGGGTGGAATTCCATCCCCTGGCTGGAGGCCTGGTGTTCGCTATTCTGGGTGAGCCCCGAGCAGAGGTGGCTCAGGCCGGACAGGACCTGGGCCACCCTGGGCTGCTGGGAGGTGTCCCTGCCCATGGCAGGGCTGGAATGGGAGGGTGCCCAAGCTCCCTTCCAACCAAACCACTCCATGGTTCTGTGCAGGGCTCTCATTCCTTCCCTCCACTCGCCATCAGATGGCAGAAGGAGCTCCTTGCTCTCTGAGGTCCCTTTTCACACACAGGGGACATGGAGAGGTGCTGCATTTGCTGCTGGAAAGGTTTTTCCTGGTGGGGAGCTTCACCCAGTTCCTTAATTTCTATAAAACCAGTGATAACCCTGAGGATAAAGGTGTTAGAGATGCCAAACTGTTTCCCCTGGCTTCTTTGAGGCCACACAAATCCTAACTTACACATGAAGAAGCTGAGACACATCTTGGAATCCTGGAATGGTTTGGGTTGGAGGGACCTCAAAGCCCACCCAGTGCCAGCCCTGCCATGGGCAGGGACAGCTCCCACTGCCCCAGGCTGCTCCAGGCCCTGTCCAGCCTGGCCTGGAATGGTTCCAGGGGTGGGACATCCTCTTCTATGCCTGTGATCCAAGGTCTTGGAATACTTTTTCCCACTGTGGCCTTAGGTGAAGCCAACATTTCTTCTGCGACAGCAGAGCCTTTTACAGCCAGACACACGAGGGCAGAAATGCAGCATTATGTTCTCATGTGGACCTCTAATCACAGCCCCAGGCTGGTCATTTGGGGATTTATGCACTTTTTCCACACATGGCAGATAAGGGATGATTATTCCCAGGACAGCTCCCCTGGAACAACACCAATAGGTGTGAGAAGCTGGCAGAAAAGAAATGACCTTCAAGGACTGGAAAAGGCTGAGACACCAAAATCTCCATCCTTGGAGGTTTTCAGACCAGACTGGACAAAACCCTGCCCAGGCTGGTCTGATCCTGTAGCTGACCCTGCTTTGGGCAGGAGGTTGGACTGGGAAAGTCCTGTGGCCCCTTCCTGCAAATGAGCCTGTGACCCTTTGTGTTGTGAGCACAAAAAGCTCCCCAGTGCTCCTCTGCCCCAAGCCACAGCTCTGACTGGAACCTGGAGAGCCTTTTCCTGCTTCACCTCCTCAGCTGCTGAGCCAGACATGAAATCTTTGAGGATCCATTGCCTTCCAGAGGGAGGGAGCCGAGGATGACTTTTGCAGAACATTTTGTGTGGTGGGAGAAGCTGATTTGGGTTGGTTTCCTTTTTCACCAGGAACATCAGAACAGCTGGAAGCATGCAAAGAAATGGGAAAGCGCCCCCCAAAGCTGATGATTTACTTGGTGGATTATAATATAATTGCAGATTTTTTTCAGAGAAAATTTTGCACCTTCATTCCTTTATAAAAGAGTTTTTCCACAGAAAACCAAGCGTGAAGTCAAAGGAGCAAAGGCTTGTCTCCTCTGGTTTATCCAAGTGGAAATGGGCTTGGTGCATTGCAAACCTGGTCAGTTTTCCTTCTGTGGTATTGCAAACATTTTGATATTTATTCTGTGAGGATTGTTCATGATATTGGACCACTTTAGTGAAATTACCATCCAAAAAAATCGACCGTGTGAATTTTCAAATTGTGATGCTTTCCAACTGCATCTTCTGTATTCAGTGACCCCAAATGGCCAAGAGCAGCTTTTGCATCTCGTTGGGGATCACAGTGATTCAGAACTGAGAAAAATTGATGAGAAAATTGATTTTAACAGAATTTCAGTGGAGAATAATCCAAAGAAGCATTCTCATTTTGCACTGGCAGTCCCCTCTGGGTGTGCCAGCTCCTCATGGAAGCGCTTGTTCCCAGGTTTGCTTTATGTGCTACTCTTTGCACCTGCACAGAAGCTCAAGGGACATCTGACATTCCCTTCTGTTGCCTGAGCTAAATCCCACCACCCTGAAGATAATTATTTACCTTCTTCCATCCAAATGTTCTCCAGTGTATTGACTTTCTGCACTCCATTCAAGAGAAGACCAAATGTCAACACCAGGGAAATTTTTCACAAGGTGAATCTTCCCTCTCTTGAACACTCATTAATTAATTTTCCCTTTTGTCTTCCTCCCCAGGCCTGATTTGGTCACTGGGGGTTGCTGGGAACGGCTGCTGAGGTCACGGCTCTCTGGGACAAGGACAGAACTCCTGCCAGTCCTGCTGTGGTGGCTCCCAGGCTTTGCTGGGCCCGCAGAGCCCCGTCCTAGTCCTGAGCTCCTCCAGGCTGGGACGAGGGCAGGATGTCGGAGATGGGATGGGAATTCCTTTGTGCCCCCGGCACACAGGCTCGGAGACACAGAGGAATGCAGGGATTGATTTAAAGCCTTCAGAGAAACTGAGATACATAAAGGCACGCCAATAAGAAATAGAGATTTAGCCTTAAAGTTTTAAAATGCTTTAAAAGTGCCTTAAAACATATAGTAGTTGAACTAGTCAGTAACCAAAGTGTCCTTTTCTCCAGTTCAAAGTTTAATGACACAGTTATCTATAGAATTATATAGTTATCCATAGTTTGACTGCTCCTTAGTCAAAACACAGACAGGGCATAAGGTAGTTAGATAGAAAAATGGAACACGATAAACTAGAAGACAGAACACGATAATCACATGCATAAGTTCCATGTAAAAAATACGCACTTCTGTTCTTTACAGGCACAGGTGCAGAAAGTATCAATATAGAACCGTGTTTGTAACTGATTGGGCAATAAGCAAATATAATGCCTTAGAATTCTTAGAGGATTTGCCAGGATGCAGCAAACTTTGCCAGGATGCAGCAAACCACACCAAGAGAAGAATGAAGAGTGAAGAACACCTCAGAAGAATGCTGCCTCTAACTGCTTAGGCTGCTGCTCGTGCTGCTCCTGCCTCATGCTCTCATGAACTGCTGTTTTTCAGCCTTGCGAGACTGATCACACTGCCTTGCAATAAACACCTTTTTGCAACAGATGAAGACTCTTTCTTTCTCTCTCTGACCTAAATAACCCATGATCAACCTAAATAACCCATGATCAACCTCGGCAGCAGGTGAGTCTGCAGCCTGCACAGAGCCCTTGTCTGGAGCTGTCCCTTCTCACCTGTCCGTGTCCCTGGGCTCAGGCAGCCCTGGGTCAGGAGCTGGGAGCAGAGGGCCCAGATCCTGTCTGTGGGTCGGCTCCAGTGCTGCTCACACCCCCAGCCTGAAGGCCAGCAGCTTCCCAGAACACTCTGGGAGCTGAGTACTCTGGAGAAGTTTGTACAAGCCTGGCCCATTTCAGTGGGATCTGGGTTCCTTTGGCTCCCTTTGGAGGTTTCAGCCTTTAACAAATTAATAACAAGGGGAGGACAGACAGCATTTAAAGCACACCACATCCCCCCCTCAGCAGAGGTCACAGGATGTCTGTCACTCTGCAGCAGCAGCTGAGGATCTGACCCAGGACAATTTGCTTTGTTTCAGGGAAGATTTCCTTCCTGAGCATTTTAAAAAGGCAAGCACTGGGCTTTAAATCCACCCAATTACCTCTGGCACAGGTGTCCCTCAGCCGCAGAGCAGCGTTAGGAAAAATGCAGGGCAAGTTCCCCAAGTCCAAAATGAATTTCAGTCAGCCGGGGGTGCAGGGCAGACTCATCAGTCTCGCTGCTGTGTCGCCTGTTTTTCCTGCCATGGCTTTTGCACTTTCCAGCAGCTGCTTCTGTCAGGGGAGACTCCTCCCTCCCCAGCAGGGCTGGAGGACAGAAATTTGGGCAGCCAGCCCTGCCGGTGTGACCAGCATGCTGTGCCCTAATTGCAATCTGCCATCCCAGGCAAACTGACTGATTTGTTTAAATAAAGACAGCCCTGAAAGCACCTGTCCCCAGATGAAAATGATTCTGTCTCCAAAGGCACTGCGGAAGGTGCAATTTGTGCCTGTGACTGAGTTTTACTAAAAGCTCCCCCAGACTCCCTGGGATCATTATCAGAGCAGGCACTGTCACATTTTTCCTCCAGTCACAGCAGTGCTGCTCCAGAGCTGGAAAAAGCAGCGGTTTTGGGGTAGGTTCAGCAGGATCCTTGGGTCTGTTAAAGGCACACTCACAGGCTGTTGCTATAGACCAGCTCTCACTCAGATCAGCTGCTTGCCTGAACAGTTCTTATTCCGGATTTAGGGGTTAAATCCCCACCAGCTGTGTCTCAGTGGATTCATCCCAGGAGGACTCGTACCTGCATCATCAGAATTACAGAATGTTTAAATTTGGAAAAGCCCTGTGAGTGCTAACATTGCCCAGAGGAGTGGTGGGGGAAGCACCATCCCCTGGAAGTGTTCAAACAACGCAGGCCTGTGGTGCTCAGAGACAGGGGATGCTGGGGGCTTGGCCCTGAGGGGTCAGGGCTGGCCTTCATTTCAGAGGCTTTTCCAACCTCAATGATTCTGATTGTCCAATTCTCCCTGACAACCTCACCCCTCCTGGCTGATCCCTGCCATCCTCAAGTGCTGTGGGATCCCAGGTTTGATCTCTGCTTTGCACATCTTCTCACCCTCTCCCTCTACTCCTGTCTGCCTTCTTTTGCTTTTTCCCCCTTGGTGGTGTTTTCTTTCATCTGCCCTTCAATTTTCCCTTCATCTTCCTGTTCCACATCTCATAACACTTTTGTCAATAAATGGTGACTGCTCAGGTAACTAGTACAAAATAAAGCTTTGGAAAAACACCTGAATTCTGTCTTAGGGAGAGCAAAGAAACTTCTGAGTATTTTAATTTACCCTTGAGCCAAAAAAAAGCCAGCAGATGCAAGAGCTGGTGTTTTTTTCATCAGAAGGTACAGATCCTGGAGGGACTGGAGGTCTGATGCTGCCCCAGATAGGAAATGTGCTCATGTTATGCAGGCTCAGCCCTGCACACAGCTCTGCCCCCCTCTGCCTTTCCCTGTGTGATCTTACGGATCCAGGTGTAAAAAGCCACGGAGAGGAAAGAGGAAGCTGAGGTGACCAACCAGAAATGCAGAATTACAGTTCCTGCAGGGCCTTCCCGGTGCTCAGAGCTGCTGTGATGCAGGGGATGTGCCCACACGGGGAATCTGCTACATCTGCACGTTTCTGACGAGCTCCACGGCCTCTGGCTTTGTGTTCTCACCCTCTCCCGGCGGCACCGAGGGATATTTGTCACGGCCCGGCCCAAGCAGGGAGTGTCCCTGCGAGGATCCGCGCCGGGAGCGCTGCGGGAGGATGCCACAGAGGTCACGGCTGCGGCCCCTGAGTTGGTACCTGGCAGATTTTATCATGCCAGTGCCCACCTGCGGCAAAGGAGCCCTAGAGGAGCTGCGGAGGAGGGGTAATTAGCAAGGCCCAGGTAATGAGCAGGATGGAGCCGGGGTGGCTCCGGTGCCGGGCCCGACACCCCCGCTCTGCTCCCTGTCCGCCGGTACCGGCAGTGACCTTCTCCCGCAGCGCGGATGGAGCCGGGCGCGCTCGGCTCCCGCTGCCGAAAGCCGCAATTAGCGCTAATTGGGCGGCACCGGGGAGTGCACACCGTGGGCAGAGGGGCAGCCACGCCCAGGCTTGGCAGGTTTCTGTCTCCTTTCACTGGAAAATGCAGAAATGTGTGCGATGGATGCGGGTTCCAGCAGGACGTTTTCTCAGGGTGGAACTTTTATTCAAGCAATAAATAAATAAATACCCAACTCTCCTGATGAGCCGCTGAGCGAAGCACCCGTGCTCAGAGGAGGAGAGGTGCAGATTGATGCCTCACGCTTGCATTTCCCATGGAGCAACAAGAAAACCTTTGGAGTGCCAAAAAAAAGTGAGGATCTCTTAGATTAGACAACGCACTTTCATTTAGCCCTCAGACTCACAGGACTGGATTTCACCCCTCCGGCATTTAAGATCGTTCTGTTCTGTTTTCTCTTCCCGTTGTCTTTGTGTGTAATTTCACTTCTCCTGGGGAAGAACATAAGAGATTTGAGTGAAAATGTCTTGTTTTGTGCATTGCCATTATTTTTATTACCATCACACTAGTGCTCTGACCTAGTGCCTCTCCATTTCTCTAACCACGAGCATCGGCACGTCCCCAGATTTATGTACTGTAAACGGGAGCGCTTTGTTCTCCAGCCGCTGTGCCTGGGCTCCAGATGGCCGCGCTGTGATGGGCTGTAAAGTTTAGGGGCGCTCGGGGAGCTCCGAGCAACTTTCGTGCTGTTGCACTCAAAACTCTCCCGGGGTAACCTTCACAGCCCCTGACTGCCGGGTTTGACTGGGGCGGTGCTGCACGCACCGGACTTCAAACTTTCTGGAATTTATTTAAGAAATGAGCTCAAGGTTCCCTGAGTGTCACCTGGGGATGCAGGAACATCAGAGGGGCTGTTCATCCTACATAAACAAGATATTTCCAAACTGCATTTCATCCTCTGCTGGCTGGCTCTCAAGAGGAGGGGCAATGATTGCAGAGGTGACAGGGACACTGAGCCATGAAACTCCTGGTTTGAAACCCATCTAGAACAGCAAAGACAAATTGTGAAGCTGCCTGGAAAAGCAGGCTGGTTACTGATAAAGGAGCAAGAAGGGGATTCCCAGAAACTGCGAACAGACACAGCACAAATCAACCACCCAATGTCGTGCTGCAGGGGAGGCTAAAAAATCCACTAACAAATTTCTGAACTGGAAATTGCAGACTTTATGAAGTAACGTGGAGTAAATGATGGGTCCCTTTCTGAAGAGGAAAGTGCTGGGAAGGATCTGCTACTGAGGGAGGAAACTCACGTCTCTGCCTCTGCTTTGGCCAGCTCAGGTGCTTTAAAAGATGCTTCATGCTTTTTCAACAGCTGTGGGAAGAATTATGGCATCCTGTATCCAGGGATGAGCAGGAGCAATCCAGCCAAGCTCAGGAAATCATTATGACTGCACGAGTAGCACCCCCTTCCAAACTGCTAGAAGTAAATAAGGAGAAGAAAATAAATTCTAAAGCAAAAATAAAAAAGCAAATGTCAAAAAAAAAAAAACCCAAAAAAACCCACCAGTCATTGAAAAAGAAGAGTTTTTCTGGCAATTGGAACTGCAACTAATAGAACAAGTATTGAGCAAAATAAATTCCTACATGGTGGATAAAGAAAGGGATACCAGCTCAAACCCACAAGCATATGCCCAAATGCATAAAGAGTAAATCTCAGCAGAGAAATTTGTTGCCTATTTTTAGCTGAATCTATTAGTGGATAAAGAGTTTCTGTTTGGATTTTATTAAAACCCTTGCAGCCCTGGTCTCAGAGTGAATTCAAATTCGTGTTGCTCAGCCAGGCTGCAAAGGAGGGAAAGCGGGGTGTGAAATGTGTTACCCATCCCTGAACCTTGCAGAGGCACAGACCAGCGCAGGGACACAAGGGCTGTGAAGGGGAGAGCAGGGGGAAGGACACAAGGGTAAATCCCTGGGTTTCAGAGGAAGGGCCCATCCTCACAGGAAGCTCTGCCAGGGGGCTGGGAAAGAGAGAAATGGGGATCCAGTTCCTTTGTGTAACTCCGATAAAGTGCCTGGGACACTCCTGTTCCTTTTCCAGCCTTGAAGGGAAGCCCTGCTCTCCCTCAGCCCAGCTCAGTCCCTCCTTGCACGTCCAGCTTTACCTGTCTCAGCACAGCCAGAGGATGAACAAGTCCCGGGGCAGTGCTTTCCCTGAGCAGGGATCCCCAGCTCTGCTCTCTGCACCGCTCCCAGTCCCAGTCCCACGAGGCACTGGTGGGGAAGGGTGGGAGGCTTCGGGGTCTCCTCCCAGCTGTGCCTGTGGATGGGCTTTGCCTGGCAGCCCCTCATGCTCTGCAGAAGCCATTTCCACGTGAGGCCGTTGTCCTGGAGCAGCTGAGGAGCTGGGACAGGCTCACCCCACAGCACACAAGGGATCATTCCAGCATCGCCAGTGACTGCACCAGAACCCTTGCGTGGGAGCAGACCCAGAGAACACGGGGACACCGACACCTTCTGCTGCTTTATCCTGTGCTCCCTCACCCTGTGAGCGGGGACAAGTCCTCCAGGTGATGCCACCTGGCCCGCAAGTCCCGTGTCCTGGGTGTCCCAAAAGTCCCGTGTCGCTGGCAGCCAGAAGTGCACAGGTGTCTCAGGCACCCCGGCCCTTCCCGAACGGCACCAGGCACCTTCTCATGGGCAGCTCAGCCCACGCCTGCTGACTTCCTCTGCAGGTGCCTCCGTTTCCTGCAGGTTATAAAAGGCTCTGGACCCCTCATACAGAATCACAGAATCATGGAAGTTGGAAAAGAGCCCCGAGATCATCCACCCTTCCAAGGAAATCCCCCCAGGCCCACTAAACCCTCTCAGTGTTTTAGTGAGAGGAAAGCAGTCATTTTTGAAACCCTCCCAGGGATGGTGACCCCGCAGCCCTGGGAGCCTGGTCCAAGGCCTGGCCACTCTTCCAGTAAAGGAGATTTCTTGCTGTCCATCCTGAGCCTCCCTTGGTGCAGCTTGAGGCCATTTCCCATTGTCCTGCCCCCTCTTTTCTGGGAGAAGAGGCCACCCCCGCCTTGGACTGCTCTCCACCTCCAGCCAGCTGCCTTTCCCGAGTTTTCCCAGAGCAGCAGAGGGAAGCAGCACTTCCAGCAGCTCTCCCTGTCACTCCAGCAGGGATCCAGGATGGAATGCACGGGGCACACGGAGAGATTAAAAGCAGAGGCTCCAAGTCAGAGATGTTTTAAAAATGTGTGTGCTCAAGTAAAGGACTTTTTAATGTTTTAATAACAAATATTACAAGATATTTTTCTCCATGCCCAGTGCCTGCTGAGCCATCATGCTGAGCCTGTATTTATGGCACTGTAAAGCACAATGAAGGCAGCAGCACTAGGAATACTAATAGCCTCCAGTTTATTACACTAAGGCTGAGTGCTTCATTTTAATTGCATGGAAACATTTAATTTGTTAGATGAGGTGTCATGTAGTTTTCCTCAGGCACCAGTAACTCATATCCACACTGGGACAATCGAACAATCTAAGGGAGGCTTTAAAATTAAATGGATTTTACTATTTCTTACCTTCTTGGGGTGTGTGGGTGGCCAGATTCCTGGACCTTGTAGAGTTAAAATATTTTTGACTATTTCCTGTGAGACTGCATTGGGGTAACCCAGCCCAGGCCAAAGGCACAAAGCATCTCCTGTCTCCATCCAGGACCAAGGATGTTCCTACCTGTTCCTGGTGCCTGAACCTGCTGTGAGCGACCAGAGACCCTTTGCTGCAGCAGGGGAAACACATTTTGGGGAAGGCAGGGTGGGAGTTCAGAGCACAGCTGAGCAGTGGGTGGAAGGCCCTGCGTGCTGCTTTAGGCTGGGGCAGGGTGGATTTTCTCCGAGGGGTGGCTGTGGGGCTGTGTTTGGGCTTTGCTGGCACAGGGCTGGGAACACAGGCTGCGTTTGTCGCTGCTGAGCCCCCCCAGAGCCGAGGCCTTCCCTGCCCTCTCGGGGCCACTCCGGGGCAGGGCTGGGGCTGCCTGGGATGCTGGGAGGGGACCCAGCCAGGACAGTGACCCTGACTGACCCAGGGGATATTCCAGACCTTATGACATCATTCTCAGCGTATATGGTGGGGGGAAGAAGGAGGAATGATGGGTTTGTCCGCCCAGGTGACAGTTCTGTGGGAAGGGCCCTGCCCTGGGGAAGGGGTGACTCAGTTCCTTGTTTTTCTTGGCCTGTGTGTGGTTTTTTCTTTCCCTGTAAAACTGTCTTTGACTCAGCCCATCAGCTCTCCAGCTTTTACCCTCCCGATTCTCTCCTGACCCCTGGGGAGGAGTGAGGGAGGGGCTGGGAGGGGCTGGGGGTGCTGGGTCCCACCTGCACACCCTGCCCTGCCTCTCCTCAGCACCTCCCCAGCACTGCTCGGAACATTTGCTGTGGCAAATTTTAAGGAGTAAAAGGGAGAGGAAACCCAACTGAGCAGAAATGGGTTTCAGAGAATCAGGGAATCGTGGAATGGGTTGGGTTGGGAGGGACCTTAAATCCCATTCCACCCCCTGCCATGGCAGGGACAGCTCCCACTGTCCCTGGTGCTGCAAGCCCCAGTGTCCAGCCTGGTCCTGGACACTGCCAGGGTTATCCAGGGGCAGCCACAGCAAATCTGGACAACAGAGGAGCAGTGACATTAAAGGACAGAGTTCAGAGTTAATGCTCTGAAATGATGCCAGACCAGAACATGTCAGAAAAATTGACATTTTATGAAAAGAATCCATTCAAAAAATAAAAAGGAAGGTTGCCAGGATGTGCCCTGTGGAAAAAGGGCTGGGGCAGAAGAAAATGGGGGTTGTTTGGAACGAGCTGGTTCTATCAAAATCGTGACAGCAGCTGCTGCTTCCTCTGCACACACACGTGCTCGAGCAGGGGTGATGAATGTGGGACGAGTGCCTGAGTCAGCACCATTTCGTTTAGGCTGCGTTAGGGGCCGCACCTCTGCCTGGATTTCACTCCCACGTGCTGACCCAACGTGTTCGGGCAGCGACGTTAAAAGGCCTGGTAATGGAAGTGAGAAGTGACCAGGGTTTTTTAGCTGCACAGGGAAATAAGACTGCAAGAACTTTGCAAAGTCAGGGCTAAATACCTTATCACAGCTGGTTTGCAAGGGAGACAGGAGTTACTCTGAGAGATCTGCTGCAGCTCAGCCCTGACTTTATGGGCTCGGTGCTGTCATGTCTGTGCTATGGAAGAATAATTCTCCCAGCAGGAATTACTGGGGAAGAGGAATATTATGCAGAAGAGGAGACTCTCTGCTGTCCTTAATATCCACATTATGGCCTTTGAGGCAGCGAGGAGCTGCCGTGGCGATGAGCCCACAGAGCAGTGACACGCGCGGGGGGAGCCGTGTGCTCATGACCAATGTCCTGTGCCACCACTGCCAGGAACCCGGGGCCTTTGGAAAGCCAGGACTGTGAGGGGCTGAGGCCCTGGCACAGGGTGCCCAGAGAAGCTGTGGCTGCCCCTGCAGGTGTCCCCGGCCAGGCTGGACCCTGGGGCTGGCAGCAGCCTGGGACAGCGGGAGGTGTCCCTGCCATGGCAGGGCTGGCACTGGGTGGGCTCTGAGGGCTCTTCCAACCCCCACCATTCTGGGGTTCTGTTTATGAATCTCGCTATGGGCATCTAATTTCATAACTCTCGACCAATGGTCCGAACTAATTTGTAGTTGTCCTCTTAGCAATTGATGAATTTATAACAGCAGAATAATTTGCCTCTTTATGCCAAAATCGGCATGTTCAAGTGGGGAGTGGGGAGGCTCTTTTTTTCTAAGGAAAAGACGAAGGTGCTTTGTGCCTGATTTGAATTTCAGACAAACATTTAACAGATCACTTTGCTTCCCCAAACGCACAGTGCAGGCTCTAAGAGCAGCTAAATTGCTATAAATTAAAGTTAAATGTCAAAAAGGCAAAGATATGCAGGAATGCAGGAGACAATCTCGGTGCAATTGGGGTTGTTACTGAGCTGCTTTTATCCACTTTGCTTGCACAGAGTTAAGTGCTCTTCCTGGAAAGGGGGACTTATTTTTTTTCATTCTATTTTTAAGTAAGCCCCAACCCCCAGTTCCACTGAAATAGGATGTCACGATTTCTCATTTTCAAATATCATCAAGGAAAGAATTGTGATTGTCCACTCATTGTGCTGATCACTTCACTGGAGTTTTGCAGCCTGTTCTTAGTGAAATGCAATCCTTTGGCTACAGCAGGCATCAACCTGCTCAGTAAAAGAGAAATTAAGATGCCATTTCTACCTGTGCTGAGTCGTTGGCCTCTGTGGGAGGGGAGCAATGAAATCCCTGCTACTTCTGGCATTTTAAAATGGAAAATACAAGGGGCAATGCAGTGTGAGCTGTGTGTGACAGATAAGAAAACAAGGCTCAGTGTTCCAACAGCTGAGTCCCAGCTAGACAAGGATGGCTGCAGCAAGGCCAGGCTGCTCTGGTGCTCCCCGCTGTCCCCAGGACCTGTCCCCAGCCCCAGGGTCCCCAGAGCAGGGCTGGAGGTGGCCCGAGCCCCGAGCTGTCTGTGCCCAGCCCAGGAGGGACCCCTGCCAGCCTCAGCTGCGAGGGGATGTGACCCCGGTGCTGCCCCTCCCCGCAGACCTCTGGCTCTGTAAAGCCACCCGTGCCCACGGCCCCAGGGCACCTTTCCAGACCGGCTGTTCTCCCCATACCCTCCGGGAAGGTGCTCGCTCTGCAGCTCAGGGCAGGAGCGGGTGTGATGTGGCACAATGCAAATCTCCCCCTTGGCTCTGGGGCTTGTTGTGTAAGCCTGGGTGCACTTCTGCAGCAGTGGGACACCTTCAGCCCACAGCCAGGAGAGGCCTGGCAGGAAACGGGCAGGAATCAGAGCAGATAAAAGGAAGGAGTTTTTTAGTATGGGCCTGGGAAAACACGGGCACGGGGTGTCCGGAGAAGCTGTGGCTGCCCCATCCCTGGAAACACCCAAGGTCAGGCTGGGCTCTGAGTGCCCCGGGACAGTGGAAGGTGCTCCTGCCCACGGCAGAGGGGTTGGGCAGAGGGCTTTTAAAGGGCCCTCCAATCCACACCTTTCCAGGATTCTCTGATTTGACTGAACAGGGCAGGCACTGGATTTTAGCATTCCTGTTCGACCAGGCCTGGATTCCCACAGCCCACGTTCCTGGGAAATGCAGTTTCAGTGTTCTCCAGCACCTGTGCCACACTGTCACCTGGTGGGAGCTGGCACAGGGTGGGACACTCCACACTGGGCCCTGGCAGAGGAGTGCAGAGGAGACTCAGCAGCTCTGTGGGTTCATCCAGAGCCTGCAGGAGGCAGATCAGGGTGAAAGGTCCAGAGGGGAAGCCAAATGAGGGCACCTGGAATGTTCAGCTGGAGCTGAGGAGGGCAGAGCTCCGTGGGGACAGCTCTGATCTCTGGGACAGGGACAGGAGCAGGGAAGGGCTGGAGCTGGGCCAGGACAGGCTCAGGCTGGACTTTGGGAAAGGTTCCCCAAGGGAATGGGCACATTCCCAACTCTGCCAGAGCTCCAGGAGTGTTTGGATGCTCCAGGGATGCCCAGGGTGGGATTGTTGGGGGTCTGGGCAGGGCCAGGGGCTGCACTGGGTGATCCCTGTGGGTCCCTTCCAACCCAGGATATTCCGTGTTTCTATTCTTCTATGATCTCATTGTTTATTGGTCCTCAGCAAGTCCCAGATGATTTAAATGGCTCCTCTGACCACAAAATGCAGGAAGCAGCACCCATGAGCCCTGGCTTTAGCCAATATCTTGTATTTCTTCACTTTCAGTGAAACAGAGACACCAAGAGCTGCAGTGCTGTGCCCCCCTCTGCACCCACACGCCAGCAAGGAGCAGGATTTCTCCTTGGGAGGCAATGAAACACCTCGTGCAGGTAAAGGTGCTGCTTCTGACTGCCATCCCAGCCGTGCTGTGCTGGGAGTGAGCCCTGGAGCACCGGTGGCTGGAGAGCTTTGTGCCCCACAGCAGCCCAGAGCCGGGCAGAAGGGTCTGGACAGGGTTTCTGGAGGGGTCCAGGAGCTCTGCTGGGTGCAGGAGCCCCTGTTTCAGACACCAGGTGTGCTTGGGGTCCCACGTGTGCCCAGGGCAGGCAGAGGCAGTGGCAGTGCCGTGTCACTGACTGTTGTCACTGCTCCCGAGGCTGCTGAGAGCCCTGAGCCTCGTGCTTCCACATCTACGGAGAGAACCTGGCGAGTCACACGGGCCTGGCTGGTTTTGGCAGGGTTCTGAAACCCCAGGAGGGACAAAAGCTGGGGACTGGAACCCTGCGTGGTGTGAGGTCTCCTCTTGGCTCTGGGACAGTACAGATTTTGGATAAAAGCTTCCTGCCAGGGGCTCAGGGTGAGCCAATGTGGGTGGGAGGATTCCTGCCCAGTGAGAACCCTGGACCTCACAGTTCAGACTCTCATCTGTCTATACAAATTTTTGGTGAAGGGTGTGTTTATTTTTCCAGGCTGGATTCCTAAGGAAATCACCCTTTTTTGTAACTGAAATGTCTGCTTGCTTGGGTTAGTCTGCCTTCATAACTTTTGAACCTGCTAACAAATTTCTGACAATCATTCTGTCCCAAAGCCCTTCACCTTCCAGAGTGTTTATGAGGAATTGTATCTGCATTAAACACTCTGGGGCTGCCACTGGGCACCACTGGCACTGACACCTGGAATGGCTCCCTAGAACAGAGGCTAGACAGAGTCAAAAGAATAAAGTGGATATTTATTAAAGGCCTTTAACAGATGCACCTGGGGCAGTGCAAAAGCCTCGCAGAGACTACACCCAAGATGGACAATGGCCACGAGTTTTTCAGACAGAAATAAGTTTGGTCTGTTTGCATATCAGGGGTTAATTGTCCAATTACAGCTTCAGGTAATGAAGTCACATTCCCCTGGTTTTCTTCCCACCACAATTCATTTTTGTTTTTACTTTTTTGGGCCTGAGGCTGTGACGGTGACCCTGGTTCCCAGGCCTGGAAGGATTGTTTTGTCTGACCGAAATGTGAAGAGAGCTCGCTGAGAGCTCACGAACACCCGCTATGGAGTTCAGAGTTATACACTAATGCAGTACACCATCTGAAAAATATAAAAGATAAATCTTAAGGCATCAACACAAGCCTGGTTCCACCCTTTATGGGTGGGGTTTATGGACATCGAGAGGAGCCCAAGAACCTGCGGAGGCTGAGCAGTCCCAGCTCCCCCAGCCCTTCCCAGAGCAGAGCTCCTCCACTCCCTGGACCATCTCCGTGGCTCCACAGCGCTGCCTCAGTTTCTTCCTCTGGCTGCACTTGCACGTCCTTTCCCACTGATGTCAGGGTTTCAATGAACCCTTTGGACGAACCAAAAGGCCTCCTGTCCTCCCCAGGTAGCCAAGAACAGTTTGCTGCTCCCAAACTTCACATTGTCCCTGGCAGTGGTGATGTCTCTGCCCCCCAAAATGAGGAGGGGCTGTACTGGGTTCCTGGGCAATCCCAAACCTAAAGGCACAACACAGCTCTCCAGAGGGGACCAGGAGCTTCCTCTCCACTTCCCACAGGTTTGTTTGAAGTGTTCAGGATCCCTGTTCCAACCCCAAATTTAAAAAAATCCGCATGAAAGTAAACAGCTTTCCTGGCCCTGTTGTGTCTCATTCTCCAGGGCCTCAGCTGCGTCCCAGCACCTTCAGTCACTGCTCAGCATGTGCCCCAAGCCCAGCCTGGAGATAGGTTTCGTACTTCTGCGCCCAGGACCTGTGTTTTTCCTTCAGGAAAAGGTGGAGGTGGAAGTGTGGGAGTTTTGGTTTCCCTCTGAGGCCCATGGACTGTGGATGTCCACCTGCCCTGGGCTGCTCCAGCTCCCTGCACCAGCCCTGCCCACGCTCTCTGCACCCCCAGGGACCTCAGAGCTCCCTGGGCTGCAGCCAAGAGGAAAACAATGCAGAGGGAATTTGCTCCTGTGCAGCAGCAGCAGCAGCAGCAGCAGCAGCAGCAGCAGCAGCAGCAGGTTGATTTATGACCCATCCATCCATGACATGAAGACTCAGGAAGTTTCGAAATCACTGGCCTGAGAGTTTTAGAGGCAGAGGAGGTGGGGACAGCGTGCAGCTCACAGAGAGACCAAAACAAAGACAAGGACCCTGCCAGCTCAGGGAGGGCCTGCGGGGTAATTCCTGGCAGCTCTTCTCCCCTGACCTGGCAGAGTCCTGTGCTGCTCTCAGCACTTTGAACCTTCATGGTTTTCGTTTCAGAATTTCCATTTTTGCTTTTAACTGGTTCTTCCAGAAGCAAAAAATAAATACTGTTCCCCCTATATATACATGTATGTATATATAAATATATGCACTCACACTCCCATATATGTTACACCTCATAAAACCCCCAGAGAAGCCACCAGCGGGATTGATTGAAGCAGGCAATTTCGTAGCAAGCTGCAGAGTTCTTCCCTGAATCAGTGAGTCATGGTGCCCTATAAAGCACACACTAAAACGTCATAATGACCTACCGCTATTATTCCTTCCTTAAATCCTGCCGGTGAGGGGAGCAGGCGTTTGCAGAGGGAGGGCAGGAGGGGCTGAGCTGGCTGCAGCACAGCCTGGGGCTGCTCTGGCACACCTGGGGGGAGAAGGCTCTGCTTTGCTCACAGCCTCGTGCCTGGGGGTCAGGGAGGAGGCAGGACGTGTGTCTGTGTGCTCAGGAATGCCCCGGTCACTTGTGTGCGGTTCTAGGAACAGAACAGCTTGGATCTCAGCAGCTTTTGGCATTCAGCTCATCATTTCATTGGGTCAGAGCGGGACCTGCCCCAGCCCAGGGCTGATCCCACGGTTTGGGCAGCAGGAAAGGTGGGAATTCTGCCCCTGTGCCCCCGTGCTCAGGTGAGAGCCCACCTGCAGAGCTGCCCCAGCTGCCAGATCCCAAATCCCAAATCCAGGAGGAGCTGGAGCTGCTGGAGAGAGCCCAGAGGAGGCCCCGGAGCTGCTGCAGGGCTGGAGGCTCTGCTGGGAGAGCTGGGAACGTTGCCCTGGAGAAGGGAAGGCTCCAGGGAGAGCTCTGAGCCCCTTGCAGGGCCTGAAGGGGCTCCAGGAGAGCTGGAGAGGGACTGGGGCCAAGGGCTGGAGGGACAGGACACAGGGAATGGCTTCCCACTGGGAAAGGGGAGATTGGGCTGGCATCCTGGGATTTGGGAATTGCTGGCTGGGCTGGAATTCCCAGATTTGTTGGGGCTGCCCCTGGATCCCTGGCAGTGCCCAAGGCCAGGCTGGACACTGGGGCTGGGATCAGCCTGGGACAGTGGGAGCTGTCCCTGCCCATGGCAGGGGCGGGGATGAGATGAACTTTGAAGCCCCACCCAACCCAAACCATTCCATGATTCCATGGTTCAGACTGGGAAAGAGACAGCTGTGGGATAATTTAAATTCCCATCGAACCCTGCCCTCTGGCCGTGGGAAACCACTGCCCCCTGTGCTGCCAGTCCAGGCCCTCGTCCAAAGGCAGCATCCCCTTTTCCTGCTGCCCGCACTGGGGGATCAGCCCAGCCCCAGGTTGTTGTTTCAGCCCTGGGTCCCAGCAGGCTCTGGCAGGGCCACGGCGCTGGCCTGAGTGATCGTCCCCGGGCAGCTCTGAGGGGATCAGTGCCCCCTGATCCTGGCCTGGCAGGTGATGCTCTGTGGATGCTCTCGCTGTCGCTGTCGGCTGCTGGATCAGCTCCTGGGGTCTGAGTAGGTTTTCTTGAGCAGACACAGCAAATTTAGCTGGAGTGACACTGCAGATGTGTGGAACAATACAGGAGCATAAATGTCATTGAAATGAGACACAAGGACACCAGGGAAGATGAAACCCCTGTGATATGGAAGATGAATAACATCCAGACAATTTATTTTTTAACTTAATTTTTGGTGTCCAGATCCAGTTATTGACTTCTCAGCATGAGAGAGTGGACTGAAGTCCGTGACGTGGAGGTTCTCGTGATGCTGTGAGTTAAATGCATTTGTGAGTATTTGAAGGACTAAAGACTCAAGTAGCACAGGAAATTTAAGAATACAAATATAATAATAAAAAAAATTACTTTCAAGTCTTCCCCCAACCCCCCAAATAAGAGGCTCTACTGGTTTGTTTTTCTTATTTTTGATCAAACTCTGGTTTTGTTGTCAGCATTGCTGAACATCTTGAATTTCCTTTGATGGCATTGAAAAGCTGTTTCCAAAAGAAAAAAAAAGACAAAAAAACTTTCCAATGCTGCCTTCTTTTTTTTTCTGACTTAATTACACAGTAAACAAAGCAGATTTATTTCTGTGCACACCTGTATTATTTCTGAAGAGCTGTTGAGCATCTGTGAAATGAACAGATTGTCTCCTCTTTTTCAATAAAAAAGCCCCGAACCAGAACTCGCAGGGCTCGAGGCTCCTCTGTGTCATCACCCGCAACGCAGCAGCTCCACAGCTCAACTCCAACAGCTCTTCAAGCCTCTTCTGCAGGGTGGGAGTGGCAGCAGGGAATGGGAGCTGGGCATGAGCCCGTGTCTCAGGGCTTTTAGTCACGCTAATCAGCAGCTCTGGAATCGGGGGAGCTCGGGGAGCTCCAGTGGCTTCTCTGCTGTCTGAGGGGGTTTTGTAGGTCAGAGTCACAGAATGCCAGGCTGGGTCAGGCTGAAGGGACCACAGTGGTCACTGGTGCCACCTCCCTGCTCAGGCAGGGCCATCCCAGAGCACAGGGCACAGGAGGCTGTTCAGAGGGCTGGGAATATCCCAGGGAGGAGATTCCACCCCTCCCTGGTCTCTGCTCAGGGCTGGGCACTGCCCAGGGCAGAAGTTCTGCCTCCTGTGCCGAGGCAATTCCTGGGCTCAGTCCCTGCCCGTCCCTCTGGTGCCATTGCTGGGCCCTGGAGCAGAGCCTGGGCCCTGCCCTGACCCTCCCTGCACCCAGGGACGGACAGGGATGGACAGGGATGGACAGGGACAGCCAGGGACGGACAGGGACAGCCAGGAATGGACTGTGACGGACAGGGACGGACAGGGACAGACAGGGATGGACAGGGATGGACAGGGATGGACAGGGACAGCCAGGGACAGCCAGGAATGGACTGGGACGGACAGGGACACCCAGGGACGGACAGGGATTGACAGGGACGGACAGGGACACGCAGGGACAGACAGGGATGGACAGGAATGGACAGGGACACCCAGGGACACCCAGGGACAGCCAGGGACGGACAGGGACACCCAGGGATGGACAGGGACAGCCAGGGACAGCCAGGGACAGCCAGGGCTGAGGGCCCCTCTGAGCTGGGGCTCCTCTCGAGGCTGAACAGCCCCAGCTTCCTCATCCTGAGCCTCATGCAGAGGATGAACCTATAGGCTTCAATAAGAAAAAGGCTTTCTGCTGCCCAGCTTTGTGTTTTCATTAAGTCCAAATGAGTTTAATGCATTCACAGTTTAATACATTGAAGATGGTCCCTTTGGTTGAAATTATCAATTTTTCAAGAGTTATTGTCCAAGAAAAAGATGTGCAGACAGATACAGAGAGGAAGGGAGGCAGCACAGCTGCCTGAGCTAAACATCTTCAGGAAGCCAGGCCCAGAACAGGGGGATGCTGCTGCTCTGGGGGCTGTGAACTTGGACCTGGACTCCACAGTCCGATGCCAAACTGCAGAACAGGGCCCCAGTGTCACACCCCAAGGAGTCACATCAGCATCCACATGGAATCACAGAATCATGGAATGGTTTGGGCTGAAGGGACCTTAAAGCCCACCCAGTGCCACCCCTGCCATGGGCAGGGACACCTCCCACTGTCCCAGGCTGCTCCCAGCCCCAGTGTCCAGCCTGGCCTTGGGCACTGCCAGGGACAGGGAGAAGATCCATGATAAAATCCTTCCCAGCCCCTCTCGAACACTCTCATCAAGCACAATCAGCTGCACACTTTGCCCAGCTGAAGATGAAGCTCATCACCACGGGGATTTACAGCACCGGAGCTCTTTAGGGTGATGAATTTGTCCATCACTGTTTGGGTCAAGCAATTTTTAACTTCTGCACCAGCAAAAGACTCTCTGCAGCTTTATTGCCCCTTTATCCCCATCAGAGCTGCTGATTATGTGAAGAAAAGCACTTCACATGGACTGCTGCCAGGTCAGGCTGAGCAGTTTGCTCCTCCACAAAGGCAGGTCCGTGGGTGCTGGAGGATGAGGCAGAAATCCAGCAAAGAGTTAAAGGACATGAAAGCCCTGCAGAAGCAGCTTAGTGCACCCAGGCAGAGCAACTGGGAGGTGAGCACATCCCTGCCTGAGTGAGTGACCCAGAACGTCATCATGACACATCACCATTGTTCGCTCGCAGAATATTTCCTTTGGGAGCAAAATGAGTGAGGAACGAGTTCCCAAATGACTGCTAACAAGAAAAAAAAAACTGAAAAAAGGGACTGGGGGAAGGGGGGAATAAAAGGGAGAAAAGAACCCAGAAAGGCTTCATAGGCTAAGAGCAAATTACTCTGCAATTCAACGAGCGATTTCATGGACATGCTGCAGGGATAATGCATTCTGAGTGGCTAGAATTTCATTTAATTCCACTTCATTGTTGAGCATCTTTTCCAGTGGTTTTATGACTGAACACTGTGTGCCCATTTTCCTTGTTCCTAATCTGGCTTTTTGACAGTCACGCTGGATATTCCATGCTCGTGTTTGTTTGTGCGCCGCCTCTGATGGCCCGAGACAGAAACAGGAAAAAGAAAATGTTCACAAACGAACCTTAATTTTTCTATGATTGCTGTTGAGGCTGGTGACTGAGGGTTTTTGTCTCTGTTTTGCACCCAGGGTAACGCAGGCTGTCAGTCACTCATGGATCAATTAATTGATCCATCAATCCATTGTTCTACCTTGCAGAAATCCCTGCAGCTGCCTCCAGTGACTGAGGGACACAAAGCTCTGAGCAGCTCAGCTCGATGGGATCTGCACTGCTCCAGGAGGAACTCTGGGACAGCCCTGAGTGGAAATCAGGAGGATCTCTCAGTTTTCTGTAGCTTCCTCATGAAGCCAGAAGAAACCTCAAGTACTCTGAGCAGATTAACAGTTACTGAATGGTTTGGGTTGGAAAGGATCTTAAAAATGGTCTTGTTCCACCCCTGCCATGGCAGGGACACCTCCCACTGTCCCAGGGAGCTCCAAACCCCAGTGTCCAACCTGGCCTTGGGCACTGCCAGGGATCCAGGGGCAGCCACAGCTCCTCTGGGCACCCTGAGCCAGGGCCAGCCCACCCTCCCAGGGAGGAATTGCTGCCCAATATTTCCATCTAGCCCTGTTCTCTGGCAGCTTGAATCCATTCCCCTTTGTTCTGTCACTCCAGGCCCTTGTAAGGAGTGTAATTTTCTGGACCAGTCCTGGACCATTTGTATTTGCCATAGTGCCACCAGCTGGAAACATCAAATTATTCTATTTTTGTGGCCTTTTTGTTTTATTCTTTTCTCTTTCTGTGGTGGCTGGATCAACCTGGTTGCCTTGGCAATAGCAATGTGACAGCAAAATTGTCCCAAGTTATTTTTCTCTTGGACTAGTTCCACTCTTGGAAGGTCTTTTTCGTACAGAGAAAGACAGGGAGCTTCTTGGAACATGTTAATTTCTATTTGCTTCCCAAAAAGTCATCTTTGGGAATTAAACTAACCCTCTCCCTGTGCCTGTGAGCTGTCCGTGCCGGGGGAGAGATGGCTGGAGAGGAGCAGTGGCACCCCAGGGTTGTTGTCCCTCCAGGAGTGAGTGGCCATGGGGACAGGACCATGCTCAGGTCTGGCTGGATGAGGAATTTTTCATGCAACTGGGGATAATTGAGTGTTTTCTTGTGCAGCCCCATCTGCCCGTGGCCACTGTTCTCTCCTGCTTTATAATTAGCTCTTGCACTGTTGCGAGGACTGATTTGTCATTCTGCCTCTGTGCAATTTCCGGCACAAGGCAGCACTGATACAAAGCACATTTCCATGTAAAACCACTATTTGCAGATCAAGTGAAAGGACAGCCTGACCTAAAATTCCATTTTGGCCCCGTGGTAAAACGAAGGCAACAATTACAAATAAAAGGACAATAGAGGAAGAACAGAACTGGGAAGACGGTAATTAGCACAAAGGAGAAGCTGTGAAATTCGAATAGTTCGCTTGGAAAACTAAAGGCATTAAGGAAAGTCCCAGGAATAAAGAGCATGTTAGAACCACGAGGGATCTCAGCAATGGTATTTGGCTCTTTGCTATTGGAGGAGAAGAAAGTAATAACCTGTTCTCCAGCCCTCAAAGTGTTCTCCCTCTCCTCTCCTCTCCTCTCCTCTCCTCTCCTCTCCTCTCCTCTCCTCTCCTCTCCTCTCCTCTCCTCTCCTCTCCTCTCCTCTCCTCTCCTCTCCTCTCCTCTCCTCTCCTCTCCTCTCCTCTCCTCTCCTCTCCTCTCCTCTCCTCTCCTCATTTTAAAATTAAAAGAAGAATTATTTTTATTTCATGAATATGATTAGGAATAATTACCAAGGAAGATATTAAGAAAATATTAGGAATGAGTTTGTTTAAAAATTATTAGGTCATTTTAATGCACTTAAAATGTTGGCTGAGGTGGAATCTGCACAGGAATGTAGGAAACCCCACATGGCCTAACATGAGTTTTACTCTGGGTAAATCTATTACTGGCCATGACAGGGACAGGAAGGGCTTTAAACAGACAGTTTCAAAGGTACCCACAGAGATTTGAGGAATGCAGACTGTGTTAGGGAATAGGGTTAAGGGCTCTTGGCAAGCAAGCAGAGCACCAGAAATTCCACTGTGGGGCTGCAGCAAAGACATCAACAGAGACCCTGGAGAAAACCAGAGAGCAGCTGAAATTAGGAAAGGAGAAACATTTTCTGCTTCCATGAGAGACACCAGTGGGACTGAGAAGAGCACACCAGCCAGTTGGCTGCTGTCAGTTTTAAAAAGGAGTTCGGGGAAGGATTGGAAGAGAGTCCAAAAAAAAAAATTGTAAGAAAAACTACTGGAGATCTGGAGAAAGTGCCTTGCACTGAGACTTTCACAATCCAATCTACTTAGTTTATAAAAGAAAAAAAAAGAAGATGATGGAGAGGTGGCTAATTTGATTAAGGTGTGTAAGTACTTTCATGGGGAGAAAATTGTGGTTAGCAAAGTAGTCTTTAATCTTGTGGGGAAAGGAATATTTATGACTGGAAGTGGAATCCTGACATATTCAAATAGAAATAATTTTAACAGAGTGATGGACCAGGTGAAGGCAGTGCCATGGAAAGTGCTGCATCTCTCTGCTGCTGAAGGCTTTCAAATCAGGACTGAATTTCTTCCTCCAAGAGTCACTTCTGATTTCAGCCTCTCAATCTGCTGCTAACCAGCTAAATTCAGTAACAAATCAGAGGTCAAATGAAATGGTCAGCAGTGTCTCACAGCCTGGAAGCTGCTGCATCCCCAGCACAACCCTCCAGGCTCTGGCTGGGAGGTGTCAGGATTTGGTTCAGCTGCTCCTCTCCCAGCCACCCTCTCTGACCTCTGGGTGTCACATCCAGCTTGGAGAGAGCAGTGACCAGCAGCCAAGGAAATTGGGATTGTTCACCCTGGAGAAGAGGAGGGGTGACCTCATTGCAGCCTTTCAGCACCTGAAGAGGAGCTGTCAGAGGCAGAGAGACACTTTGGACAAGGTCGTGTAGTGACAGGATGGGGGGAATTGCTTCAAAGTGACAGAGAAAAGCTTTAGATGAGCTATTGGGAAGAAATCCTTCCCTGTGAGGGTGGGAAGGTGGCACAAGCTGCTCAGAGAAGCTGTGGCTGCCCTGGGTCCCTGGAAGTGTCCAGGCCCAGGCTGGACGAGGCTTGGAGCAGCCCGGGCTGGTGGGAAGGTGGCCCTGCCCATGGCAGGGGGTGGCACTGGGTGATATTTAAGGACCTTTCCAACCCAAATAATTCTCCGATTCACTGGTGGAAAACAGCCTCACGAGGTGCATTAAGAAGCCTGGCACTCCCCATCCAGTGGGGCCTGCTTCAGTCCTGGGGCTCGGGGGAGAGCCCCGGAGGATTCTCCCTCGCTGGGATGGCTCTGCTGGAAGGGCACCCACGGGCTCCTGCCCAGGACGTTACCTCTGGGTCGGGGTGAGCACAGCCCTGTCCCCGGGGCTCTGGCTCCCAGAGCTGCCACGCACCAGGGTGGGGCTGGGAAGGTCCTAAAAGGGAAGGGCAGAAGTGGAAAACTGTTCCTGCCCTGCTGGCAGAGTTTGGAGGAGATGTCCGAGGCAGTGGCAGCCGGAGGATGCTTTGTGTGCCTCCCTGCACTCCAGGAGAGCCCTGGGAGCATCAGCCTCGCCCCACACCTGCCCAGGTGGGCACCTCCCAGCCCCTCTGCCACCTGAGTGTCACCCCAGCTGGGGCCAAGGGGGCTGAGCTCACCACGGAGGGGGAGCTGAGCTGGGACCCGGAGCCTGCTGCACCCACGATGTGAGTGTCGTCTCACTGAAGCAGAAAATAGGAACGTGTTCAGCCATCACGTGGCCTCCTGCAAAGACTGAAGTGCTACCATGGCTTTCTATTTGTGTGCATCTCCTCATTTCCTAATTATCATGTTTTCCCCCCGGTCCTTTCAGCAACAAACAAGCAAATAAATAAATACATAAATAAATAAATAAATAAACATTCCCATCCCCTGAATAAGAGCTGGAGCATCTCGTTAGCCCACAGCCCTTCTCTGGAATTCACAAGGCTTGGGCTGGCACCGGTGGCCATGGTTTGAATTAAAAAGATGTAGAAGGGAATTTAAAATCACTGGGCCAGATCATCAGCTGCTGCAAGTCAGTGAAGACCAGCTGAAGCCAACAGAAGCACAATTATTTTGATTAAGCAGTGAGATCTGACTGTATGCAAAGGAAGCCATGCCCAGCCTCACTCATACCTCCAAGCTCTCACTATTTGCTGTCCTCTGCAGTAAGAGAGGTTAATTATCATCATCTGGAAGCACCGGAGTGAAATTAAGTAAAGGAGAATTTAGGAGGCATGTCAGGGAGCGTTTCCTCGCTGTGGCTCTGCTAGCACAGCACATTCTCCCCAGGAAAGGGAGGGGTGCCTCATCACCTGTGCCAGGGAAACTTGGGGTGCTCAAAGGGCCGGGAAAGATGCTGCAAGGAGAGCACCCCTCCATCCTCAGGAGGAGATCTGATGTCTACATGAGCTGCTCCAGTTGTTTGATCCCCTGCTTCTGAGTGATCACATTTCCCAGTGGGAGTGCTGAGCAAGGCACAGGCTATCTGAATTATTATCCGAGCAAACACTCTCATTCTCAAAATCTGGGAAGTTTTCCAGCTTAATTAACATTAACATTTGTTTTCACTAAGCCGTCTGTCAACGTGCCACCAGAAGCACTAAATCTGAGCTCTGGGCACACACACGGGTAGGTAGCAACCCAGGTGGAGCACGGAGCTTCATTTCCCAGCTTTGTTCCTTGCAAGGTTCGTTATTCCCCGGCTCTGTAAATCATCCCCTCCTCGAGCAGCAGCCTCTCCCTCGACACACGGTCTCATTGAAAGCTAATGACCAAACATCCTGTAACATCCTCGCCTCAGCTGTACCCAGACACGAGCCCTGATTGCCTTTTGCTGGTGCTGGTGTTGCCTAGAAAGGCACAGCAAAAGAAAGATGGATTTCAAGTGGCTTTCTGTCCCAGCTCTCCTCCCAGGTCCGTTTAGATGCAGATTTCTTTTATATCAGAGAATCCCAGAATGGTTTGGGTTGGGACAAATTTTCAAGCCCACCCAGTGCCACCCCTGCCACAGGCAGGGACAGCTCCCACTGTCCCAGGTGCCCCAAGCCCCGTCCAACCTGGCCTTGGGCACTGCCAGGGACGGGACAGCCACAGCAAATCTGGGCACTCTGTGCCAGGGCCTCCCCGTCATGTGCAGTGAACGCACAGGGATTAATTCTTCATCTTCTTGGGGTCTCTTTTCCTTTATGGCTTTGGTGACAATCCTTTGGTGACAAAACCTTGTGGCTTTGGTGATAATCAGATCTCAAAGGATGGCGAGACAGTGACTGAACCCACCTGGCTGAGACTGGCCAGGCTGAGAGACAGGCATGCAGAGTGGGACAGGCCTCAGTTGTGGGAGATGACACCAGGGTTTCCAGCGCTGACACAGTCACACCCACCCTCAGAGCTGACACAGCTGAACATCCTCTGGGCAGTGTCCTGCATGCCCCAGCAGCTTTAACCTTGTCAGACTGATACACCAGCACTGCCCTTTCCACCCTGGACAGCCTTCAAAGGTCGTGGCGGGATGGGCTCTGAGCAGCCTGGGCTGCTGGGAGCTGTCCCTGCCCCTGGCAGCGGCTGGAGCTGGATGGGCCCAACCCAAACCATTCCGGGACTCTGATTCTGCTTCTCCCCTGCACGAGCTGCTGCTGGGGAAGCTGTGTGAGACAAACAGGTTCTTCCTCATCTCTGAGCTTGCTCCATCTTCTCCCTGCTCTGTTTAAAAGGCCAATTCATTTCTTCTGTCCCCAGGAACAAACAGGGCCTTCCTCATTCCTGGGTGCGTGGCCCGAATCCTGGAGCAGTCCTGATCCCTTCCCCTGATTCACCCGATCCCATCCAGCTCCTGCCAAGCGGAGAGAAACCTCCCACAGACATTGCCAAAGGTTTGGCCCGTGATTTCAAGGTCAGAGTTCCTCCAGCTCCTCAGAGTCAACCTCTCCCTTCTGCTGGAACCTGCGGTGTGGAAAAGGCCCCAATGGCCAGGTCCCAGCCCTGGCTGTGCCAGGACACGGCAGAGTCAAGAGCTCAGGCACAGCCGCCAGGCGCGTTGCCTTGGGCTGTGTCACCCACCTGGGCCAGGGAGAGAGGTTTGTCACCGACACGGCACAGCCTGGCAGCGCTCAGCCTGCCGCCCTGTTTCTGTGCGGAGGAGATGGCTCCTCTCCAGATCCTGTGCCCGCTGCCGGGCTGGGAGTGGAGCTGCCCCTCCATGCTCTGCTCGGCAACAGGAGGAAAGGTTGGCATGGCAACTTCTTCTGACGTGGGCAGGGTTGTTGGAAGGGACCGAGATCAGCTGCTGTCTTGTCCACTGAGAGAGGGACAAGAAGGAGCACGGCTTCATTGAATCAAAGAACCCCTCAGGGCTGTGAGCGTTCAGTATTCCCCAGAGAAAGGCGGCCGCGGGGGCGGCCACAGCGTCCCCTCACTGCATAAAGCTGCCAGGGCTGCTCTGGGTTCACTCAGCCCCTTCAGTGCTGAGCCTTGGCGGGGTCCTTGTCTTGGTGCTATTTCAGCTTCAAGGGCTGCTCGGAACCTTGAGCTCTTCTCTGTTTGCATCAGCACACGAGAATCGTCGCACGCACAAGAATCTTCATTTCCCTGCTGCTCCCTGGCCCTGCCACGCTGCCTCAGAGGCCACCAGGCCCCTGCAGCCACCCCCCCTGCACCCTGCTGTAGCACCGCGCTGTCCGAGCGCCCCGCTTCTACCTTTGCTCTTCAGATTCCCGCTGGACAACTCAGCCATTCCCAGCTTTCCTGGATGAATTCACCTCATTCCATGGAATCACAGAATCAGAGCCATCACAGAGTCGCAGAGTCACACAATCACAGAATGGTTTGGGTTGGAAGGGAGCCTGGGGATCATCCAGTTCCAACTCCCCGCCATGTCCACCAGGGCAGGAGTTTACCGGCTTCGAAACTGGACAGGAGCCGTCTCTCTTGCACCCAATCTTTCCTTCTTTCTCTTTCTCCTCCTCCTGCAGGACACCCTGCAATTACCAACCTGAACTACACTGGCTGGCTGCTCTCGAAACTTGAAATATTTCCACTTCACAGTTCCAAATTCTGAGTTGGAAATGGGTCTTTGGAGAGTTCAAGTGGGGCAAGATAAGAGATGACAGCTGAGGGGTCGCACCCTAAGTGAATCCATACTGATGGATGGGATTCTTAGAGAATTTTAACTCTTACCCATCAATTTGAATTCTCTGTGGGGTCTGAACCACCCTTGCCTCTGGCTTCCAGCTAAAATAGCTGGACTGAACAGCAATTATCCAGAAAAAGAGGGATCATCTCCCTGCAGCTGCAGGGCACCCTTGGTGCTGAATGCATTCCAAATGAACACAAAAAAATGTAGAAAACCAGTCAGGGGCACTCTGGCAACTGAATTCAGCCCAGCACAGGTCTCCCTTTTGCCTGTTCTGCCAGCTGAGCTCTGTTTGAAACTGAGCCATCCCATTAATCTGGAAAACATCCTTAAACTGGGGATCTAGAGCTGTGGTCCTTTGCATCTGCTCTTAGGCACTCCATGTCTTTGGAATCCCTTAGGACACCCTGGTGGGGCAAGGAGGAACCTCAAGCTGAAAACATCAGACCAGAAAGAGAAATAGGAAAAATAACCACAAAGAATTTCTTCTGGAAAAGAAGAAACCTCTTTTCTGGAGGTTTAGACTTTAACAAGCACAAAGTTGGTAGCAATTGTTTCCAGTAGGACCAAGAAAGGATCAAGATGCTGCTTCCTATGGGTAAGGAGAGAAGAATTCATGGAATTATGGAATGGTCTGGGTTGGGAGCGACCTTAAAGATCATCTAGTTCCAAGCCCTGCCATTCCAATTTATTCTTTAACTTTCCCTGGTTAAAAAAAGTAAAACAAAACCCACAAAACCACAAGACAGAGTCTCACAGAATCTCGATCTCCCCACAAAATAAATAATAGAAACAAGCAAACCTCAAACCTTTCTGATCCCAGCACAGAATCTCAGCCTCCTATAAACACTGCTGGATTTAAATATCAAGAATATTCAGTGCATCAACAACAAAATATAATCCATGTTATTTCATCTGACAATGCACAGAGGACAAAAATAGAAAGGCCCGCTCCATTAAGCTTTGCATCTCCAACTGCACTGAAATTATAATCAACAGCTTCTTCAGGGCAAGGGGAGAGAAAACAAAGGAAGGCAGAAGTTAAAAAAAATACATAGAGGGTTTTTTTCCCCCCACAGCACTTAGAAGAATGCAGTTCCAGCCCTTTTCTGCCCCCTGCACAAGGGACTTTTCTGAATTCCGGGGTCTTGACCAAAGCCTCTCATTTTCCAGCACTGCACATGGAGCTGCAAGGCAGGAGCAGGAATCCATCAGCAGCATCCACAGGGCTCCCCCTGAGCCAGTGCCTCCTCCCGTGCCCTGGCCCAGCTCCCCCGGTGTCAGAGGAGCCCCAGGGAGGGCCTGGGCTGGATCCTGCACAGCTCCAGCCGTGGGTCAGGAGGGTCCCAAGTGGGAGGGGGCAGGGCAGGTTTGGGGGGCAGGGCCCTGCCCTCCAGCCCTGACCTCTGCGTTGCCCCTTCGGGTCTCTCATCCTGAGGCCATTGTAGGATGTCCTCGGTCCCTTCTGGAGGCTTCCCAGTGAGATTTGCCAATATCATGCAGAGTGTTTCCATCTTCTTCTATCTTTGTTTTTTTTTTTTAAGTAGCCAGAAATGGTTGAGTCACCATTTTAAAAGACAAAATTTTGTGGAAAATCAAACCAATGAAGCAACAAACAGAGAGTTTGCAATGACAATTTTATTAGCTTTTCCTGGCATGATCTCACCCCTGGGATGTAGAAAACAGGAGCTGACTTCTCTGAGCAAGGCAAACTAGAAAAGTTTAGAAAAATCTGTTGCTCCATGCTGCTTTCTTTGGAGCGTGTCTCTAATCCCCAAACTTCTTCTCCAGGTTCCCCAGGTTCCCTGCAGCTACAGAATCTGAGTCCTGTTATTACACTTTTTTTCATCATTGATTTATGTAAATTAAATAGGAAGAAATACCAGCACTCCAGCCAAAAAGAGAAATGCCTCTTTTACAGGCTTAATATTTCACACCGAATATTCATCCTTCCCTGTGAGCAACTTCTTTTTCGGCCTCTCACATTATATTTTTACCGATAGCATTAAATGCTGAATGTAGGCAATATCTTTGATATATGGACAATTTACAACACACACAGAGAACCTTGACAGGACTCTTTTTCCTTTCTTTATCATCTTGTTCATAAATTTCAGCTGCTCCAGGAAGGGGCTGAGCGAGGAGGAGCAGGGGGAGCGTGGGCTGGGTGTGACAGGGACCCGGGGGAGCTGCAGGGGGGCACAGATCTCCTGGGCACACTGAGACTGTGCCTTCCCTGTCACCTGGGCCTGGTTTGTAGCCTCGTAGGGGAATTTTTTGCAGTGCTCTCCTGAGTGCTCTCCTTTCCGGGGACAGCTTGGGAAGGGATTAGAGTGGGGGAAGGTGTTGGGATGAATTCGCGCAGGACCAGCCACAGCAAAGGCTGCTCCAGGCCAGCTGCAGCCACGGGCTCCTGTAGCTGGTGACAGAGGGCAGCTGCCACCTGAGGAGACCTCAGGAGGGTTCCAAGGGACGGGGGTGCTTTGCTGTCCTCCAAGGACAGCCCTGGCGAGCTGCTGCTCTTGGTGCCACCAATCTGGGCTGCCTCCAGCCCATTGCAAGCCCACGCCTTGCACGTCCTGTCCCCCCTTCTCCCATTTACACCACATTTACACCACAGGGAAGGTGCCAGACTTGCCTCTGTTTGCAAATGCTGCAGAATGAGCAGAGCTGAGAACTTTTCTACAGCAGCAGGAGAAGCAGAGCTGTGGGGCTGTGTCAGGCTGCACTCCAGGAGAGGGTGGCTCGTGTCCCTGAGTGACCCCAGTGTGCTCAGGCACAGGGGAGGTGTCTCCATCATTCTCACAGAACCCAAAACACCTGGACACAGAGCTGGGACTGACTCTGAGGCCTCTCCACCTGAGGGTGGTGCCCATGGAGCCCTCTCGCCCTCCTCCGGCTCCCTCCGAATTCAGGACAGATGCCCTGGGCAGAGGGCACAGAGGGGGAGTTAACCTTCCCTTGGGGATGAGAAGGGACTGTGCTAATGGCCTCCACTTTTGGAGGGGAAAAGCACCTGGGAAGACTAGAACTGGGTGAAAGACAAGGAGGAGAGGGACAGGTCACCTCTGAGTTTCTTCCTGCTCCTCCTCTTCCTCATTCTTCTTCTTATTTTCTTGGGCTCTTGAGCAACGTGGTCTTGTGGAAGGTGTCCCATGGCAGGGGGATTGAAAGTAGATGAGCTTTAAGACCCTTCCAGCCCACCCCATTCCATGACTCTCTGATTCTCTGAATAAAATGAAGAATGGAGCACTCAGCAATTGCCACGAGGGCTGGGGTGGTGGCAATGAGACTCCAGATCTGAGTCCCCGTGTGTGAACTGGAAACACCTGGAATTGAGTTCTGAAACTCTCACCCCACCCTGCTCAGCTGCTGCTCTGGAAGTGCAAAGCTGTCCCCTGGAAGTGTCCCCTGAGCACACATCCAGGGCATGCAGGGACAGGGCCCCCGGCCAAGCTGCAGAGCTCTGGACAAGGCACCGTCCTGTCCTGGACAAGGGAAACACAACTTGCATGGCCTGCCCAGCTGGGTTGCAGTTTCAGGTCACAGCCTGTTTCCAGAGGATCATTTCAGGAGACAGCACTACATGTGTTAGTGGTAAATTGTTTAGTGCTGAATTAATCTCACTCTTCATGCATCTGTAGTCATTTTCTGCTGGCTGTAAGCAGCATTTCTGTGCATAATTGTGTATTACCCCCCGGGGCCTGTTACAAACAGAGCTGTTTAAAGCAGAGTTGTTAATCTGCTTGCCTTTTTTTGTTTTTCAAGTTACAGGTCAATGCACACCTGTTACAAAACATCTGTATAAAATTCCAGCAGCCCCTCCTTGCTCTCGGAAGTCCTGGGTCCTGCCTGGCTCCTGGATCACGGTTCTGGAGCTATTATGGATTCGAATAAACTCAATGTCAGCACTGACAGCTTTGGCACAGGCTTTCCTACAAAACAATTGCCTGATTGCTCTGTCTCTAAACCTCCCTCCACATGGCTACTCCCACGGATGGATAATCTGCCCCCAGCCAGGCCCAGAGTCCTCCTGTGTAGGTTAAATCCTCAGGAGAAGAGAGCCTGCACACATTTGCTGTTAATGAAGATGCACTGGTGTCAAGCAGCTAAGAATGATGGTGCCCGCTCTGAATGCTAGAGATGCAGTGAAGAAGGAACTTTCCTCTCTTGTTCCCAGCCCTGCAGGGTCTCCTGCCATTCCTTCTGGCTTCTCCTGCAGGGTGCCCAGGGTCTGTCACCTTATTTCCAGCCTGAGCCTGGAGAGGGACCATCCTGTCTGAGAACTTTGCTGTTTTCCACCAGAAATGAATGCTTGGTGGCCAAAAATCTGGGACATGCAGCACTGAACAGTGTGATGGAAAAATCCCAGGTTTTTCCTCCACTGTGAATCAAACCCAGAGGTGGATCTGTGACACCCTGGGCTTCCTTCTCTGGGATCACAATCAGCCAAGCTGCCTCATCACCTGCCACCCACAGCCGGGCTCCCCTGAGCCTGAGATGCTGTGCCAAAGCAGGCAGTGGACAAATGCAAGCACAGAACCACGGGAAGTTTGGGTTGGAAGGGACCTTAAAGATCCCCATGGGCAGGGACCCCTTCCACTGTCCCAGGCTGCTCCAAGCCCCATCTGACCTGGCCTTGGGCCCTTCCAGGGATCCAGGGGCAGCCACAGCTTCTCTGGGCAAACGCCACAAGTACAAAGTGGCCCTTGTGTTTGTAACTTGTCCATCTGGTGCTCTCCGTGATGGAGACACATCTTAGTGTTTCATTGACAGGGACGGGATCCTCCAGCACAGACCTCCCTGGGCTGTAGACTGCACTCCATGGTCAGAGTCTCCTGCAGTTAACAAATTTAACTCCAAAAGGGCAAATGCAGAGCCTGTTATCACAGAAAATGTTCCTCTTATTCCTTGCCCCTTCTCACAGTCCCATCGGATGCTTCTGTTTCCCCGCTCTCCTGCAGGCCTGGCATGAAGCAGAGCCACGAATTCATTCAGCAGCAAAAGACTTTAATTTCATTAGTGCTAAATCCCTCGTAGAGGCAAAGCCAGTAGACAAAAGAGGAGCTGAGGATTGGGGAGTTGGAGATCAGCCTTTGTGGTGACTCATGGGACTCATGACAACACATCAGTGCACAATAAAATGTCACGCCATGAAAAATCCTCATTGTCTGCCCATAAATCCTTCTCCCAGCTGGGTTGCCTCCCCATCTTCTGCCCTGCTAAGGCCACAGAGCTGCTCAGAGTCACTTGGAGAGGTCCCTGAACAATGTGCACGTCAGGAAGGGAGCCAATACCCTCCACACTGGGGCCTGGGAGGTCATCCCTTGGCCCTGGTGGCACCTGGGTGACATTTCTGTGGAGCTGGAGCTGGCACTTGGAGTGTCCATCAGTGGAGAGACACAGCAGGTGCCTGAGTCCCTGGTACAGCCTGGGGAGCAGCAAAGGCTGGTCTGTGCTCACTGCCCCTGTGCAGTTTGTCACTCTTGTCTTCCATGACCACGTGGAGCAGCTTCAGCAGCAGCAGCAGCAGCAGCAGCAGGGAGCTCCTGGTGTTGGAGCACCCACAGAGGACTGTGGATGCTAGAAAAAGCCTGAGTAAAGAACTCAGGCATGTTTAGAGCAAGAGAGAAAGGTTTCTCACGGTTTCGCTAGTATTGTTTATGAAACGGTTTCTGAAACTATGAAAACATGGTGTTGCAGCTGGTGTGATAAAACTATTATTAGTTAACCAATAGTTGTATAGTGTGTTCATCTTTCTAACCAACAGCATGACACCTGTACACAGGGGTTATAAAAGATGGGTAAGTTTGAAATAAAGTTGGTTGGAGCCTGATCTGTTTCTGTGTGTTTCATCTTGTCTCCCCTGCTTGGGAGCAGGGAAACAGCGACAACTGAGGACGGGCAGGCAGGGGACACAGAAGTGCCTCCCTGAGCTCCTTGGGTGGGTGCTGCAGAAGGTCCCAGTTCCCTGTTCCCTGTTCCCAGTTCCCTGTTCCCTGTTCCCAGTTCCCTGTTCCCTATCCCCTGTTCCCTGCTCCAGATGTGCTCCCAGCCAGGCCTGTTTGGGAAGGGGCTCCTGTGCTGAAGCAGGCAGAGCTGTTGCCTGCATGTGGCCTGGGACAAGAATTCCCTAAGGATCTGCAGATCTGGTACCTTTCAGCACGAGCAGGGACAGCTTCTGCGTAGCCCATCCCAAGCCACAGCGTGGAACGTGGTTTGGGATTGGGTTTTCCATGCAGAAAAGAGGGGAGGAGGGTGCTGATAACGTGGCCATTCCCCTGCTCAGAGCAAAGAACCAGCACAGTGGTGAGGGGGACACTGTCACCTGGTGAAAAAGGCACTGTCACCTGGTGAGGGGGACACTGTCCCCTGGTGAGATGCTGTCACCTGGTGAGAACCGAGCTCCAAGTCCCCAGCAGAAAAGGACCTCAGCTCCAGTGCTGCCCGGCAGAGCCACCCTTCAGAGCGTTCTGGGCTCTCTCTGAAATGTCATGATCAGGTCAGTTGTTGCCTCCCTGGGCACAAAACCAGCTTCCTCCCTGCAAAGACTGTGTTGGGACTGGCCAGGTGTCCCCAGGCTGTGCATCCACCCTGGACAGACGGACAGCTGCTTCCAGCCACAGGGACGAGCTGCTCTTGGCTGCTCTGCTGCAAAGGCTGTGGGAAAGCAGCGGCCGAGCTGAGCAAAGCTGCTCTCTCTGGGATCCTGGGCGCTGCCGGGGTGTTTGCCACGTGCAAAGGAGGCTGTGTACAAGGAAAACCTTTGGGATTGCTCCCTCCAGGCACGTGCAGGCTGAGAGTTTCTTCTCCTCCCACTGAAATCACCCGGAGCTTTCTCACTGACACAGCAGCAACCAGCATCAGGCCATGAAAGACAAGTTTTTCCTCTGGATGGTTTGAGCCTAAGTAGAAACTGCTTTATTCCATCCCTGTGGAAGGGAACAGCCCCAGCTCCAGCTGGGGCACTGAAGGAGATTGCATTTCCATTTCATGGAGAAACCATCCTAAAATAGTCCAGGGAACAACTGGAGCATGGGGAATTCCCATCTCAGCCCAGATGTTTCCATCATCGGCCCTTGCTCTGGCTGACTGGTCACATTCAGCTGCCCAGGAGCTTTCCATCTTGTGTTTGGATGAACATTTCATTGCCCATCTGAATGCTTGGTTGCCAAAAACTTGGGACACGCAGCACTGAACGGGGTGATGGAACAACTTCACCTGCTGGAAGGTCCTGGTCTTGCCTCTAGTGAGGACAAATGTGACCTTCCCACTGTTTTCAGACAGGGCTCCCCCTAACACCCACAGAGAGACCCAGAGGTCAGAGCTAAACAGAGCTGCTGCTCTTTTATTAATAAATGCTATTTTATTTATTTATACACCAAATAAGACTGAATTTTTACAGCAACTTCCCACAGTGGAAAAGTCACCTGGTCTGTGTTGATTGGGTCATTCTTGAAACCAGCCTTGGACCTTTCAGTCACACAGGGTTCCAGGAGGGCATTTTCACCCCATTTGTGTGTGGTGCAGTAAAACTTTAGATTTATATGGCACGAGGATGAAATGTCTCATTTTGTGCCTTGTCTTCATTACATTCTGGATATGAAGAAGTGACTTCATTGTGATTTCAGTCTCAAGAGATATCTTTCTTTCCTGTGGACACAGCAGGAGCAAAGTGGGATCTCCAGACATGAAGCTGCGTTGGGAGCTGACTTTGCTGAAGGATTTTGTCTCTTATAATGCAAAAGGCTTTTCTCTCCTGCCTGAGCTGAGCGATGCCCTGTGAGAATCAAGGGCTGATTGTGCTGTGCTGCAGTTCAGCCAAGGAACAAGGTCAAGAGCACAGAGATGGCAGTGGGCAAAACAGCATCCTAAGGAATGCGTTCAATGAAAACCACGGACTATCAAAGGATGTGACTTCCAGCAAAAGGCTGGGGAATGTGGTACTGGACTCAAAGTGTCTTCATTTGGGAATTTAAGTGGGCTGAAATTCCTGAAGCAAACACTCTGGCATAGCTGGGTTTCTTGGAATTACTAGGCTGAAGAAAAATTTGGAGTGTCAATGTTTTTGGCCCAGCTTGCAAGAGAAAGGCAGTGTTGGTATTTTCCTGGGGAGGGGAAGGAATTCTCTATTCTCTTCTGCTGAAAGGAGTCTTGACACTTCAGAATGGGTGCAGAATGGGTGCACTCAGTTACAGAAGAGGGGGTCTTTACCCACTGGCAGTGGAGGGTTGGAGCATTTGTCCCCCAGGGTTGCCCTTCCTCCACTCCTTTTGTTCTCCTCTGTCTCTGCAAATACAGAACCTCACAGCAGCTCCCAGCCAGCGGATCTTGTTATCCCTCTGTGCCACAGACTGAAGAGCTCTCTCACTTCAGATTAGTGTTCCTGAGCAGGTCCTCAGAGACAGTGACAAATTGTCCCTTCACCTTCCCTCACCACACCAGGCAGCACAGCTCCCACCCTCAGAAGTGTCCTCCCCTGCTCCTGGCTCCCCCGTCCACACAGCTCCGGCTGCTGCTGCTGCTCTGGCTCTTCCCTGAGCTGTGTCCAGTGCGAGAGTTTCCTTCTGGAGCAGAGACAGAGGGAACTGAGCCAGAGCCAAAGTCCCCTGTGCCCCCGGGTGTCCCTGGGCTGCTGCTGCTGCTCCCTGGCACCAGCACACCTTTCCTGGCTGCTGTTTCTCGTCACATTCCGTGTCAGAGCCTCCAATTGCTCTCCAAGTCCCATGAACCTCTCCTTTCCCCCAAAGGGCACCCCAGCACCTAGAACAGGCTCTCCTGTGCCCACACTGCCCGCTCCAAGGGACACAGTGCCCAGAACGGCCCAAGGGTGCTGGAGGGATCAGGGGGGCAAGGTTGGTGCAGTGATTGCACTGGCATGGGAAACGCTGGTTCTATCTCATGGCAGGAGGGGGGGTCTAGAAGACCCCTGGGGTCCTGATTTCTGAGCTGGTGTGAGACCCCAGCCCTCAGACAATACAGAAATGGAAGAGAGCCTCGGGGAGGGATAGAGACCTTCCCCTGGGGCTGTGGAGAATCCCCGACAGGTTTCTGCCTTATCCGGTGTGCCACGGAGTCATTTCTGCTGTCCTGACCTGGTGCCACGGCCTCTCCCTTTTCTGTGGCCCAGGAAAACACAGAAATGAGCTCCACACAAGCCTTACAGCCATTCCTCTGCCACACCTGCTCCTCACCTCCTGCTGCCAGGGCCGGGCAGGCAACAGCCCCTGGTACCTCATCCATCATCTCCAAAGGAGCACGTAACTCGCCGGGAGCTGGGATCGCCGAGCAAAGGGCTCGGGGGGCAGATGGAGCTGTTTTACTTCTCCATTCCAGCTGACAGCTGGAGCAGGGCCAGGACAGAGGTTTCACGATGTGTCTCTCAGTTCCAGGCGGGCTCTGACACACTCCATCAGGGCTAGTTCTGCCCACGGGACGTTCCCAGGGAGGAGAAAGGTCCCTTTCAGTCTGCAAGGGGATTGATCCGAGTGCACAGGACCCTTGGTGGGAGTGAATGAAGTTAAAAGTGGCATTTTGGAAAGGGAAAGAGGCTGCTTTGTGTCTGGGGCTGGGAGAAGCAGCAAGGGAGGCCTGTCAGCTTCAATGAGCAGCTTCATACGCAGGGAAGTGTTTATGGCTCCTTCTAATTGCTGTAATATTCCTGCCACTGCCACAATGCTTTTCTAGCTGCTTCACTTGCTCTGACAAATCAGCTGCCAGGAGAAGAGAAAACAGTGGAGTAAATAATGTAAGCAATGAAAGGAAGGGTGGCCGATCCTGCTGATCTCTCGTCTCTGCTCTCTGCTGGCAGGAGGCTCCAGATGCCTCACAGGGGCTGGCCTGGCCCGCCAGGAGCTGCCCTTGTGCCCTCCAGCTGTGGCCACGCTGCTGGCTCCTTCCCATGCAGTGCATCTCGAGGTTAGTCACACAACCAGGGAATCACTGGCCTTGGAAAATCCCTCCAAGGTCATCGAGTCCAACCTGTGACTGATCCCACCTTGTCCCCAGCCTGAGCGCCTCCTCCAGGTGTTCCTTGGACACCTGCAGGGATGGGCACCCCAAACCTCCCTGGGCAGCTCTGTCCAATGCCTGAGCACCTTGTCCATGAGGAAATTCCCAATATCCAACTAAACCCCCCTGGCCCAGCCTGAGGCTGTTCCCTCTCCTCCTGTCCCTGTTCCCTGGAATAAAATCCCAAATCCCCCCCGGTGCCCCCTCCTGGCAGGGAGTTGTGCAGAGCCAGAAGGTCCCCCCTGAGCCTCCTTTTCTCCAGGCTGAGCCCCTTTCCCAGCTCCCTCGGGAATTCTCCAGCCCCTTTCCCAGCTCCCTCAGGAATTCTCCAGCCCCTTTCCCAGCTCCCTCAGGAATTCTCAGCCCTTTCCCAGCTCCCTCAGGAATTCTCCAGCCCTTTCCCAGCTCTCTCACCCATTCCTGAGGCTCCAGCCCCTTTCCCAGCTCCACAGTCAGACTGAGCTCTCCCAGCTGTGCCCTGTCCCTGTGACACAGGATGTGGTCCTGGAGAAAATAAACTCCTGTTCACTGCCAAAATCTTCTTTGTAATTTATCAGTGGTCAAAAAAAAATAGTTTCTGAAAATCTAGGGGCTCGTTTTAGGTGTCTAAAGCTATTTTTCCTCAGTTGGGAAATCCAAATTCCACAAAGCTGTAGTTGGTGGGACTCAATATCTTGGATTAGTAATCTCTGAGGCATGGATGGGTGTCTCCATGACATATCCATGCTTTGAGGGGATTGATGAGTGTGAAGCCTTTGTTGGGACAGCAGTGAACCAGCAGCTCACAGCGGCAGGGGGGCAGCTGCCCCATCAGCTGGGCTACTGGTTTGACACCACCACACACCGATTTCCAGTCCGTGGTGGGACAGATGGGAGACAAAAAAGAACACCTCTTTCCTTCTTCCCAACACCTGGAGATTGCTGGATGCCCAAGAGTACCACCCCTTCATCCTCAGAAAGCAACTTTTCAGTCCCCAAACCTTTGAAGAAAATTGCAAACCCATTTCTTATTATTCAGAACTGCACAAAAGATTTGTTCTGTTGAGATTTGATGGGAAGAGCTCTCAGGAAGCACACGGGGCTCTCATCACTCCCACCACACTGACTGGAGAGCGAGGGGGGAGTAAAACGCCTTTGAACTCCTCGCTGCTAATTAGACTTGCTTGGTCTATTGTGCTTAACGAGGGTATTGTCTGCAAATTGCTGCCCGTGGCCTTTTATCTCGCAGGAAGGATAAAGTGTTTTTCCTGAGGCACAGGTGGAAGTGTTGACAGGAGCTGAGGTCTCTGCAGGTTGAATCCAGAGGGTCTGGCTGGATGCAGCCTTGCAGCAGAGCACGGGAGCAGAAGGGATAATGTCAATATACCCCAAACATCAGGGAATTCTTACAATATATTCCCTTTTTTCCCTCCTCCCCTTTTGGGAGCCAGGGATTCCGAAGGTTAAGCCCCTTGGGAAATGGCACCTGCAGAGCTGAGGAAGAAGCTGCCTCCTCCTTGAAAGGCTCCGAGGTTCAAGGCTGTTGTCTCCAAGGAGAACAGGGACAAGGACCAGTCATTCCCATTTTCCCTGCAAATCCCAGCCTGCGGGTGAGCTGGGACAGGACGGCACAGGAGGAGGGATGTCTCCCTGCCCTGAAACTGGGGTACGTGTCCCCCTCTCCGGGTCAGAGTTGCTGTGACTGAAATCCTGCCTGTGCCAGGTGTTTGTGATATTTTCAGGAATCTGAACTCCTCTTCAGCCTCACGGGAGATAAGGTTTGGGCTGCCCCCGTGTGAGACATGGAGACTGCGAGTGCCACCACCTGAGCTGATCCCTCGTGGCTCAGCCGGTATCCAGCAGCAAGAGATCCACCTCCCCAGACCCGTTCTGGATAAGGCTGGTGGGATGGATGGTGGAAGTGCCCTAAAGGGAGCGGAGGATGAGTATTGCCGATGGGATGTGCTGCGAGCCGGTGCTGTGTGAGGTCAGAGACGGCACCGGACACAGCTCCCATTTCCCCGTGGATGGACACAGCCCCTGGCACGGAGCGGGGCGGTGGCACAGCCCAGAGCTGCTCTGTCCCTCTGCCAGAGGGCCAGCCCTGGCAGTGCCCTGGTGAGCTGCTCCTGCCAGGGGTGGCTGTGCCAGGCGCAGGAGCAGCCCATGGCTCTGGCTCACCCCTGTGCCTGCTGCCTCCGCTCGTGCAGTGGGACAGAGAACTCTTGGGAGGCCCCAGGAGTGGGAAAGGTAAAGCCCGAGCTGTCTGTGGTCCCTGCTGCAAGGGAGGACCTGAGGATTCTGTTGTCTCCGCAATGCAGACCTTGACCTGGAATTGAATCCCACCCTCCCTCCCTTCGGCTGAGCAAGCAGGGGATGTGTCAAAGGTTTTTAAAAACGGGAAAAAAAAAGTCAGATGGAGGAAGTTGACGCTCCCTGTCTTCTGAAAATACCTCTCGGCTGGAGAATGAAGGGAAGGATTGTTTGGGTGTCTGCAACCCGCGGCACTGCATGGAGAGTGGCACAGACATTCCTTTTAATGCCAGACGTCACCCGGCCTCTCACCCCTCTGTCCCAGAGCAGGGGTGACATTTCAGGGCAGCGTGTGACATGAGATCCCTCTGTGACCCAGAGTGCTCAGTCCCAGGGACACGGGGACACAGGGACATGGGGACA